>ML816760.1:0-16474 GCA_009831015.1 Picea engelmannii | reverse complement strand
TCTCCAGGTTACACTTTGTTTAGTGTCGGAGGAATGGCCCAGGGTGAGAAATGGTCCAGGCTCAGAAATCAGAAATAATCCTTCTTCCTTGGTTGAGAAGAATGGGGCAAATAGCCCATTGTTGATATTCTATATTGAGGGCATACATTCTTTCAGATCTCACAGACGCGAGTTAAAGATTGGCCCAGATGATTATTGTTGATATTCTATAATGAGGGAAGACACTCTTTCAAGATCTCACAAACGTGAGTGAAAGATTGGCCCAGATGATTATTGTTGATATTCTGTACTGAGGGCAGACACTCTTTCAAGATCTCATAGACGTGAGTGAAAGATTGGCCCATATGATTAAGTTTTTATCATAAAGATGAAGACTACTGTGGTGGCAGACATTCTTTCAGATCTCATAGACATGAGTGAAAGATTGGCCCAGATGATACAATTTCTATCATAAGATTGTTTCTATGCAGGATGCTCTCAGATGTTTGTTATGAAGACTATATGACAGTAGATGAGGACTATTGTGGTGAATATGTTTCACTGTTCACAACTATACGTTGTTGATCAAGTACTTGTGTGTTACTTGATGTGGTAATTAACCACTGGATTGTAGTTGTGTACTACTATGAATAGACACAGTTGTGTTCTATTCTTGTTCTAATTGCCTTGAAGACTATCAACAGATTATTGGAGATAATGATCATTCAGATGAATGATGAACAGAGATTTTCCAGACAGAAAATAGTTCATAGATTTTACTCCTCTTGTATCACTCTATGGTGAGAGTGACTTATCTAGCATCATATCTAACTACTCAGATGAATTATGGTTTCGAGAGATGATGGTGATGCTCATGATCTAGTCATGAAATAGTCTAGATGACTATATTGATGCTACCGGGTAAATGGTATATTTTGTGCTCAAGTCCATTACTTATAAATACCTCTCTAGCTAGGAGGGAGTGTTAATATTATGGTAGCTGCGGGAGGTATTTACCCCCATGTGTGAACCTGAGGAGAATAGAAGACTCCGGGAAGCAAGAGAAATCCTAATGAGTTGGCTAATAACCCTAGAAGCGTTGTCGGCTCAAGAAGATAATTTATATTAGGCTATTAGCCTTCAAGAGAAGAAGTCGACCAAAAATAATAATAATATACTGAACATACACATATCCAGAAGGAGAAGTCGTCCCCAATGAAACTGGCAGGATTACTATAAATATAGGGCGCCAGTTCTCATTTGAAACATCTCAGAATTGTAGTTTCCCAGTTGGTGCGCATTGCAGTTGCAGTCTGGTGCGCAGGTTTGGAGGAGGGTTGCAGGTGCAGTTGCAGCAGCAACTAGTTCTCAGTATTGGCTTGGATATCTCTTGGCTAGGGTTTGGGACTATCTGATCAGTCTTTTGTGTTGCGCTATCCTTGGGGAGAGATGCACTGCCCTTTGTTCTCAGTCAAGGTTAAGGTGCTCGGAGGGAGGCTTTGGCCTATGGTTGGGTGACGAAGGTATCGTCAATGGTAAAATGAGCACACCATCTTCTATATTCTAACAAGAGATACTTGTCAAGTTATTCAAATGGCTACCTCATACCCTAATCGAGATCTTCACTCTCGTGAGGATTATGATCGGTTCACCTCGCCTATGTGGGCCCTTAACCCTCTTACTTTGGATGACATTTTGGAAATGATATTTCCTTCTAATGAGGATACTATAGAGACAATGACTAATACATAAATTCCTTGGGATGATATTCGTCATCTCTTGTATTTTTTCCATAAATTGGATCAATGAGAGATTGGAGTAGGAAGTTTGGTTATGCTTCGATAGTTGGATTTGTATCAAAGCCCAATTCCTAAATGTGTACGAAGAGGGTAATATGGTGAATATATTGAAGACTATTTCAACCAACGTCTCCTTTAATATTGGCATTGTGGAAAATGTCCCGACATGCGTTGATTGTGGAAAATGTCCTAACATCATAGAACATGAGATTAAGACATATGATAATGCCAAGCTTGTTTGATAGAAACTGCAATTGGTCAATTAGAAGAAGGTAGTAGCCATTAAGACCAAGGTGGAGAAATTATTGAACATTAGATCTATCTATCAAGTTCCCTAGACTTAATGGGTTTCTAATATAGTGATTATAGATAATACGCAAGAGACTATCAAAGTATTTATCGATTATTGTGATATGAGTAAGGCATGGATTGAAGATAATTATATTACATATTTTATAGATCAAACCATCAATGAATGTGCCATAAATGAAATCTTCTCCTTCGTAGATGTTTTTTCTAGTTAAAACCAGATCTAGATTCATAAGTAAGATGAACACAAGACTATGTTCATATGCCCTTGGGGCATGTTTACCTATCAAAATATGCCATTTGGTGTCAAAAATGTTGGACCCACATTCCAATGGCCCATGTAGTACACTTTCCATGACACTGAGCACACCTTGAAGGCCTATTTGGATCACTTAGTCACTTGTTCAAGGAAGAGAGTTCAACATCCATCCCATCTTCAAGTTCTTTTTGAAATATGTTGGTATTATAAAATTTTCTTAAATATGCATAAGTGCATCTTTTGTGTTATGTCTAGGAGATTGCTAAGATTGATTATTTCTAAGCATGGGATCATGGTGGATATCTTCAAGGTTGAGGCAATACTTTGTTTCCTCCCCTAAGTTCAATTCATTATCTTCAAAGCCTCTAGGGAAAGGAAAACTTGTTGCAGAGATTAATCACCAATTACACTAATATTATGAAAGGATTCTTGTGCCTTTTGAGGAAAGGAGTTCCATTTACGTGGGATGATCAAGTGCAACAATATTTTGATGCTTTGGAAAAATCTCTCATGTTAGCCTCATTGTTGAGTCTTCCAAACTACAATAGGGACTTCCTTTTGCATCTCGAATCATATGAATCTACCATCACTATGGTATTGGTTCTATAATATGATTCATGTCAAGAGCACATTATTTACTAACTCAATAAGGGACTTGCTAAACACAAATTAAGGTATAATTGTAATGAGAAGTTGGAATTGGTAGTTGTACATGCTATCTAGAGTCAATATTATATCCTTCTTAAACATATGATCACGATCTCATGTTATAACCCATTGAAAAATATCTCAACTTGAAGGATAATTGAGGGCAAGTATACCAAATGGATCATCACCTTACAAGAGTTTGACGTAGAATTTATGTCTTCCATATTGAAGAACTTCTTTACTTCTATTGAATTAATGCTAGACTTACCTAGAGACATTAAGAAACCAATCGTTAATGAGTTTTTTCCAGATGAACATGTGTTCCTCATTACCATTATAGATACCTAGTGTGGAGATAAACTTGTATACCCTCAGACCTAAATTTTTGGCTCTCACCTATCTCATGATGGACATCAATTGATTTTCCATCAAGCATAAATGTACCTAATCATTGGTAACACTTTGTATTGTTGAGCGGTAAACTTGATATCACATTGATGTCTAACCTATGAGTAAGCAAAGGGAGTTTTGAATGATTTCCATAATGGAGCATGTAGTGGTCATGTATCTAGGATGGAAACAACCCAAAAGTGGCCTTCAATCTTCAAGGATTGTATTTAGGTTATTAAGAAATGCCATCCTTGTAAAGTCTTTACCATGAAGATGCATTCTCGTCCTATTATGTTACATTCTGTCATGACCATAAGCCCATTTGCAAAAGGGGGGTTGATTTTATGGATTGTTGTCTAGCTTCCATAAGTGGTTGTTATTGGATTTATTGGTAAATGCGGACATAAACTGATCTCCCTAGATCCACTTAGATCTAGAACAAAACAAGACAGGACATGATGCTTTCCCAAAGCTCTAATCATTGAATTTACTATCTGACAAGAGATGAGTGACATACCGTTTAAATATCGCTTCCTTGTATCTTTGTTGTCCTCGCTCTGCTCCAGTGCTCCTGTGATATTGGATCTGCAAGGGAACACAAGACAACCAAAGTGAAAGCAACAATAGTATATTCAATGAAAACTTATGCATGTGATCAAGGAATCATACAATAAAATGAGAACGGTTTTATGGGAAAGAAACATACCACTGTATTATATCAAGTAAAAGTGGAAGATACAACCAAACAACCATGATGTCGCAAGGTCCCCTTTCAGTGGCCCTTTGCTCCAACACACACAATTGCTCCAAACTTGCATGAAGAAGATCCACATTAACTCGGTGAATTGAAATGAAGCCCTCAAGCATCAAATGGAGTAGAATTCCTCACACAATTCTTAGCCTATTCAACCTTCATTAATCTCAATTCTTTTCGTAACCTTTTCCATGAGAAATCCCTCCTTATATAGGGGAAAGAGAGATGGTTAAAGAGATTAGGATGATCCCACCAAATTAGAGAAGCAAGTAGCATCCCAACCATACGGATGCCACCTCACCTTCTAGAAGATTCCCTTCTAGAAATTTCGAGAGCCTCGACCTTTTCTTAGTCTTTTAGCATCGCCGCACCCTATCTATAGGACAGCCTGCAACGACGTCCCAAACCAGTTTTAGGGCAGAGGGCAGCGATCAAGCATCGTCGCACCTTGCGTATAGTGCAACCTGCTACGATATTCTTTAATAGGGTTTTGTAGAAGGGAAATCCAGTCACTTTTCTCATGAAGAAAGGCTCTTTTGGGAACATGAACACATGTTGTAAAAGGATCGCTAGGGTGACCAAAATAATGTGTAATAGAATGCCCCCCAAAGTATGAGGTTAGAACTCGTGACAACCGAAATACTTTGTAGAATGTGTGTGTGTCGGAAACAAGGAGCGCACCAATCGGGAACCTGCAAACAATCAAGCATCTGCATAATATCATACCATTTTTGAGGTAGGCATTCCCATGCTTGGACTACAAGTGATTTAAATCATAAATGTCAGTCATGGCCACCAATCATACACTGTGGATCCATGTCATCAAGATTCTGCATAGCCACCAGGAATACACTATGGATCTATGCTCTAGAAAACTCAAATTCAGACATAGCCACGAGACATACATAGTGGATCTATGTGTCAATACAAATCATAAATACTCGATCATAACCTGGACCAAAATGATGAGATCTAGTGTCTTCAATCCCATCGTCTGTAAGTACGAATCTAGCCATGCGATTACAAGTGTTGAAGTCGAACATGGTAGAAACCACTTGATTATCAACCTTTGATGAAAACCGTTAACAAGTACGAGGGAAATCACCATTGATGTCAATGACTCCCAAGGTACCTTAGTACAATCCAACGAATGTGAATGAATGAGCTGAAGTTGAACACTCGATGGAATCTCTCAATCAGGGGTCAATGATGTGAACCCATTGTCGAAAGCGAAGAAACCTGCCATTGAGGCATGTAGGTTATAAGGTACTAAATTATTTCCAAGTATTTTTCTCGGATAATGAGTTGAAGTCGATAGGAAAAGACTCATAGGAGGGCCTTGATGTATCCCCCATCAATGACGCGAAATAAGTAACAGATTTAAGGTAGATCAAAGCATGAAAATGATTCGACACTAACACAGGGAAGGTCGACATGGTAGGAATTTATAACTGCAGATGGCCGACTCGATAGAGGGCTCGTTTAGGGTTGGAATTCTCTTGAACATATGAATGACACAACAATGGTCTTGGCAGCATTGACTCAAGGACAACCCAAGATATGAACTTGCGGAAGGCCAAACAAGAGACAAATGGATTTCCCAAGCCGAATACAATGATGAAGGGGGTGTCATGTTCAAGAGCAAATATTACTGCCACTAACACAAATACAGAGACACATTTCTTTCCCAATTCCCCCCCACCCCCCACCATTTCTGGTGAGTACCTCTTTATTTTTATGCAAGCTTGAGGAGGATAACATATGATTGTTGATGTAAGCTCATCCTTTGGATGAGTCCCTCGAAGTATTTTTAACGAACCCTAAGAAGGAGAGGTTCGGTCCCATATGGGTTTTTCGATGTTTGTTTAATGAGTCCAAAGAGAGAAAACTCGGGGGTTTTTCATGTTTAGAGAGTCCAAAAAACACTTAAAGAGAACTCCATAAGTTCATTTTTCGTAAATTAATCTGATGAGAGTGAAAAAGTGATAATCTACCACTCACCAAATGTTTTCTTCAAATACTTTTATGAGCGTGGAAAGAACAAGATCGCTCGACAATGTTTTCATGTTTAGAGAGTCTGGAAAAAGCTTAAAGTTGACTCCAGGTGGTTCATTTTTCGTGTAACCTTTATGAGTCCGAAAAAGTGATAAAAGTCTACTCGGTTGCGTTCTCATTGATTTACGAGCATGAGAACGAACAAAGATTGAGCTCGAGGTTTTTCTTGAAAAACCTAAAAAGTATCTGTACATGTGATAAATGTAAAAAATAAACCAAGAAACGTATCCAGGTTCCATCATTTTCACTCCTTGATTTCTCATCTGTGAAAAATCAAACACTTGCGATGTCGTTAGGATTTTAGGTTTTAGGTGAAGCGCATAAAATAATATAAAATATAAATGGAAAAGTGAAAAGTTAATAAATATAGGTAAAAACTTATTTTTACCACTCCATTGTTATTTCACCCAAAATTTGTTCCAAAACCCTCATTTTACCTCAAACTTCCACTGTGGATTGCGGGTGGCACGATCAATCATTGGCGAATGGTCTCTGTTGAATAGGTAATATTCTTGTCTTCTTCACTTTCCATGGATTAATTTTTGTTTTTATTGATTAAAAGTAGGTTTTTGGGCTGAACTTATGAGGGTATTTGCACGCGAAGGTCCCCGTAGGTGCCTTATATCGGGCCCTGCGACGATCCAAGGTCGCCACAAGCGGCCCTGTGGATGATCTCGCACTGTGTGTGTGCCTTCGCTCGCGGCGTGCACAACTCAAAATTTTTTTATGGATGTTTGGCCAATAAAAATATCCAGGGAGGAAAAATAAAGATGCTAATCTCTCCTTGTGGTTCCAATGCAGGTTTTTGGCAGTCAGACTGTTAGAGTGGAGGGAGAGAGAGCATGAGGATGAGGATTACTTCGTCAGAAATGACCCAAGAACCATTAATTCCCTTCGATAGTGTGGGATACTAAAGTTCTTCAAAATCCAGGGCATGAGGGTGCAATTGAGGTTGCTCGAATATTTAGTCCATATGTGGTATGTGGACCAGCATGAATTCCATGTGGGGGCTCACATACTCAATCTAGATATCGAGGATATCTATTTTTTGATCGGGCTATCTCGTCGTGGGTCCTATGTGACATTGACAGGTAGCAGGGGTGGCAGACTGTCGATGAATGAGTATATTCGACAATATTGTGTACTAGAGGCTAAGAGATGTAGCGACAAGGTCGCTATTAGGGATGTCCGAGACTTGCCCCTACATACCATCATTTTCACCATCTCATGCATGGCGAGGAGTGCATCTCCTCACATGGCTCTTTAGAGCTACTTTCAGTATGCAGTAGAGTGCATGAAGCCCCGCATCTTTAATTGGTGTGACAGGGTTCTCAGGAGCATGAAGAAACAACTGACCAAGTGTAGGAAAGGTGACCTGAAACAGTTTGGATACGGGTCAATTTTGGTGTCCTTCTTCCTGGAGAGGGTTCCACACTTGCGCCTATAGGTAGAGTGGGGCATACCAGCCCCACAAGATCCAGGAATGAAGAGGTGGTGTGTACTCATGGCTCAACATGTGACTGGTCCTATCGTCAAATATAATGATGTGTTCTTCGATTGGTTGAGGCCCCGGATGTTGATGGTAGATGACTACGCATATGCCGATTTGGACTTCAGAGATGACCCAGACTTGGTTCTTCCCAAAGGCTCTCAATGGGGGAACTTAGGTAAGAAGCACATTTTGTTTTTATAATGTTTTTGTAATTTTGAATATGAAATATTTTTTAGGTTTTTAATCTGATGACTAATCAAAAAGCTCTTTGACAATGCAGACGTGGGACCTCACCGAACTCCAAGTTCATTCCCCATCCAAAGGTGAGGGGAGAGAGTCGAGGTAGTAGGAATAGCTGCTACCGACTACGAGGCTATAGAGCAAAACCTGGAGGGGTTGATGGCGGATGTCCCAGATATCTCTATCAATGAGATCCCGAGACATTACCAGTGCCACACAGTGGGTGTATCTGGTTCTATCAGTCGACTGCTCTGTAAAGTAGCACAGGCAGTCGTATGTTATCGTGAGAAACATCCTTGATGCTATATTTGTATATGAAGCCATGTGCTTCTCATTTTTTATATTTTGATCTTCGAACAAAAACATTTTTTGTAAAATTTTTATCGTTATATATACATGAGGCTTCTACTGGCTTACTTGTTTTATATACAAAATGTGATTGGATTTATAAGTGTTTCAAATGTTTGTCTAACACATAATTAGCTAATGCGTTTGTTAATGTATTTAGACATCTAGGAATGTGTTGATATTCAATGTAATCAAAATGATGCTCCAAGAGGTAGATTCGTAAATAAACCCTTAACAAAGTAGAACTTCAGATAGCATAGACATTACTCAATTGTAGTACTACTAAATGCAAATCGAGTCGTACAACAAGATAACGGATTCCAAGTGAAACAATGTCAGTCAGGAATTCGATGACCGCACTGTATTGAGCGATATTGTTAGTTGCACGATCGAGGCAAACACCGCGTAGACTGATTAGTTCGTTCGTAGGTGCGTAGATTGCCCAAGCAACATATGCTAAGTTATGAGTACTACTACTAGTGCCATCGGCGAAGCCAATGTAGGGTAGCGAGGACACCGACATCTGGAAACCAAGCACAATGCAAGGTAAGCAGTTGGGGGTCGAAACCAAACAACGAAAAAGCACACAAAAGTATGATACAGTAAAAATACAAGCACTCACACAAAAATGACTTAAGCATAGTACTTCTTCAAGTAAAGTCCATTTCTGGGTTCACTCAAAGGAATGCCATCATGATCCACTAACTCATAAGCTCCCTTCTCCAACGGACGTTTGACAATGTAAGGGCCTCACCACATAGCCTTGAATTTACCGGCCCCTAACAAATCACTATCTTGTTCATAGAGGAGAACTAGATCACCTTCAAAGAAAATACGTGACTTGACATGTTTGTCATATTGGGATTTAACAAGTTTTTTCTGAGTTTCATTAACTAGGGCGGCATCATGACAGGTTTCATCTAATTTCATCAGGTACAATAGACATTCCTCTTCAACAGAGGTGTTTGGGAGAAGTTCAATGACTAGTTTCAAAGATGGTATCTCACATTCAATTGGCAAGACAACTTCGATACCATAAACTAATTGGAAAGGTGTCAACCCAATGACAGACTTGACGGATGTCCGATAGGCCCATAATGTAGAAAACAACATCGTGTGCCAACTTGTCTTATGAATTCCTATCATTCGTTGAAGCATAGTAATAAGGACTTTGTTTATTGCTTCAACCTGACCATTGACCTGTGGATAATAGGGGGTTGAGTTTTCATGCCAAAGACCCAACTTTTCAGTAAGTTCAGACATCATGAAATTTTGAAAATGACTACTGTGATTAGTAACAATAGCTTGGGGAACACCAAGCCGAGCAATGATATGATTGAATATGAACAATGCTGCAGTTTTCTCAGTGTTATCGAATGTAGGCACTGCCTCGTCCCATTTAGTGAAATAATCCACAACTACAATAATGTATGCATGGGTGAATTTGGGGAAGAAGTCTTGTCGGTATACTAGTAGAACCGTAAGCAGTCTGCATGTAAGTCGAAAGTCCTGACATATTCTGTCGTGGAGGATTTGGAGGAATGTATCCCATAGGGTTGGATTGATTAGAGATGTTCCCTTGAAAAGGGACACTAGAGTGAACGTTCGGACCCTAAGCAGTATTAAAAGAACCTGGATATGGCTGGCCAAAGTTAGGGGTTACAAAAGAGTTAACTTAAGGATGTTTCCCCCCAGATGATTTTGGATTTCCTTGGGAAAGGTTCCAAAGTTGGGCTAGTGATCCCGGTGTGTTCTGTCCATACAGTGGGTTATAGGCTCCAACCGGAGGTTGTCCTTGAGGTTGTGCCCCAATTTGAGTTTGACCCCCAAATTGAGGTTGCTCCCAGCTTGAGATTGACCTCCAATGGGAATCTGTTAACCAGAAGTGAACGAGTGAGTGGTGCCTCCAATTGGATTGGAGCCACTAGGGCCAGATCCCCCAAGAAAAGGCGGATAAGACCCTCCAGAGAGGTCCTGGGAAGGCGTAGGAACAAAACCAACAACAACATTGTACCCAAGAGGAAAAAAATGTCCAAAAACTCTGGATGGAAATTGGGTAGGAATAACAATGGAAGAATTCATAGCTCTATACCCAGGTTGGAATGATGGATTCGGTCTAGACGGAAGTGGTGTCCCAATTGGGGCTTGGGAGATAACCACATTCATGGTAGAAATTATGGTAGCATAGGGGACCATAGTAGCATGGGCCATCTGGAGAGTAGGAATCGAGTGAGAACCAATCAAAATTTGGTTTGAAATGGTGGTGACGTTACTGGTAGTACCAGTAAAATGGTCTAAAGGTACCGTGTAGGTAACAGACGTCTCAGGCACTTGTGATGTCGTAGGTTGATCGGGACTCGCTCCTAGGTTACCGTACAAATCACATTCTGTCAAAGGAACATAACCAGGGATGGAAGTTCCAACAGTGTGAGCTGGGGTCTTAAAATATTCAATTTGAAAAAGGGGATTCTCTACTCCAGATCCTATGCCAGGGCCAGTGGGTACTTCAAAATTTTCGTCAACAACTATTTCTCTAGATGAGTTCATCTGGAGCATATGTGGATTTCGTATAACACTCAATGCCGGATTGATAGGGAGGCGAAAAGCCTCTAAGGAATCTGAAATGATTCGAAAACCTTCCAAAGAGTGCGTGCTTCCAACTTCCAAAGCAATTTCATGATCGACCACTCCTTCAGGAGGGCCTTTTGGTGAGTTAGGAAGCAACGATTGGTAGCCCTCCGGATCTTCTGAGGGAAGCCCTTGCATCCTACGTGAACAACGAAGGTCAATGGTGCTTTATCTAAGTAAAGAATGAAATAAATCTATGGATGACTAGAGAAAACAAACAACACTCACTAATAAAATCTAGGAATCAAACCAAGCAAACAAAACCTTCTTATTTCGAAGTCACTAGTTGGTGATGAAATCCAACATCGTGAAATCAAGACAAGAAGGGGTTGAAATAAGCGGGTGGAAAAGTTACGTTGACGACTTGCTTAACGGACTTACACCCCGGTGCAAGCTCCCACACATAATCGTGGGTATACCCTCCAAGGAGCCCGAGTGAGTTTAGCCAACGTTGATTCCAGGTACCGTGAAGACTTTCCCCTCCACAATCACCTCGTGTAAAGACCCTAAATATATAGGCTACTAAGGTTACCAAATACAACAATGATTGCTGGGGAAACAATCGACAGTCTAATCCACGGGCAAAGGCAGGGTATCTAGCCCGAAATCAACTTGAAAGGCTTCCACTCATCATTGTGGCTATACCTTTAAGCGACCCCCATAATACGCGCAATCTCTACACCAAGACCAACAAAGTAGGGTGAGTAACTTTGCCAATCTTAATGTGACCTTAGGTTTGACCCTTATGTGAGAAGGGCTTCCCAGGACAAAATTTAGCAATTGGATTTGAACTCTCCCTATCACAAGATACTATTGTGTGTTTTAATGCTTTGGAGAGTGTACCTCACAACCTATTCCAAACCGCTATGCTAGCTAATGTTGGTGTAAAAGATCCCTAGAAAATAAAAGTTACTAATTAAATTTTAAATTTACGTTGTATTTTAGAGGTTCTTGCTTACTCGAAAAGGAGATGGAAGTGAAATTGTTGACGTTTTGACCTTGACCCAATAAAATGAAAAAAGAGATGAATGTGCAATTTTCAATTCAGTGAACTCTAGTTATAGTAGGGAGAAGGTATTTTTCGTTCGAAGTACAACAAGCTACTAAATGTAATTTATTTTTCCTGAATGAACACAATGTCAAACAATCATAAGCTATCAAATTTCCCAATTTACTCTCTTTCTAAAAAAAAAATTCAAATGCAAAATTTTTCTTATGAGCAATTACTAAAAATAATAGATGACTTTAAATCTTCCTTTCCAAAATCAAATCAGAGATACAACGAAGAAAGGGAAAAGTAATTAAAGAAAAATAGATACACTCAACAAAATACCCAAATCAAACTTTCAATGAAGATAAAAATGAAGATGACAAGAAAGTGTTTCTCCAAATGCAAACGGAAATATCTTTCAAATCAATAATCAATCCAGAAAATGTAAAACAATCCAAAACTTTAATTAAATCAAAAGACTTTTTATCAATCAAGCACTCGGATCTAGATCTAGAGATTATATCCTTGTTGACAAAAATCAAGAAGTAAAAAACTTGCGAAATGACAAAGAAAGACTTTCAATCCTTGAAAACCAATCAACGACAAGTTATAAATTCAGAAAACAAACAGATACTGGCACCAAAATTTCTTCCCAAGTGATCAAAGAAAAATTGGGTGATAGAAGACAAAAAGGCCCATTCCAACAAATCCTACAGGAAATGTCGCAGCTCAGTAGTAAGGTACAGTGCGGCGAAAAGAGGTCATTGCAGGCTAGCTATGAGACAGAATGTGACGATCCCGCACTGAATTAAACAGGCAAGATGAGGCGATCAAGGAACGTCGCAGGCTATATATGGGGTACAGTGCGAAGATATATGTAAATAAGGAAAAATTGGACAAAGGACAAAGAATCTAAATGAACTTTCAGACCCAGGGAGTCCAAATGGATCACCCACAGATTCAGAGATTGGATTAACACAAAAGGAGGCAGGCTAAACGCAAATGGACAACAAAAAACCAAAAACAATTCGTATCCCCAGTAGAGTCACCAATTTTGTTATTGGATTTATCAGTAAATGCGGACATAAATTGATCTCCCTAGATCCACCTAGACCTAGAACAAAACAAGACAGGACATGACACTTTCCCTAAGCTCTAATCATTGAATTTACTATCCGACAAGAGATGAGTGACATACCGTTTAAATATCACTTCCTCGTATCTTTGTTGCCCTTGCTCTACTCCGGTGCTCCCGTGATATTGGATCTGCAAAGGAACACAAGCCAACCAAAGTGAAATCAACAATAGTATATTCAATGAAAACTTATGCATGTGATCAAGGAATCATACAATAAAACGAGAATGGTTTTATGGGAAAGAAACATGCCACTGTATTATATTAAGTAAAAGTGGAAGATACAACCAAACAACCTTGATGTCGCAAGGTACCCTTTCAGTGGCCCTTTGCTCCAACACACACAGTTGCTCCAAACTTGCATGTAGAAGATCCTCAATAACTTGATGAACTGAAATGAAGCCCTCAAGCATCAAATGGAGTAGAATTCCTCACACAATTCTTAGCCTATTCAACCTTCATTAATCTCAATTCTTTGCTTAACCTTTTCCATGAGAAATCCCTCCTTATATAGGGGAAAGAGAGATGGTTAAAGAGATTAGGATGATCCCACCAAATCAGAGAAGCAAGTAACATCCCAACCATATGGATGCCACCTCACCTTCTAGAAAATTCCCTTCTAGAACTTCCGTGAACCTCGACCTTTTCTTAGTCTTTCAACATCGCCACACCCTATCTATAGGACAACTTGCGATGACATCGCAAACCAGTTTCAGGGCAGAGGGCGACGATCAGGCATCGCCGCACCCTACATATAGTGCAGTTTGCGGCGATCTTCTTTAATAGGGTTTTGTAGAAGAGAAAGCCAATCACTTTTCTCATGAAGAAAGGCTATTTTGGGAACATGAACACATGTTGTAAAAGGATCACCGGGGTGACCAAAATAATGTGTAACAGTGGCCAAGAGTACATCATTGTGGTTGTTGACTACTTTAGTAAGTGAGTAGAAATGAAGCTGAGATTTTCATATCTAATCATGTTATTGTGAGATTTGGGGTGCCTGGAGAGGTTATTATATATCATGGATCACAATTTCAAAATCATATCATGAAAGAATTAGTGATCTAGTTGGGTCTTAAACATGAGCATTCAATATCATACTATCCTTGAGACAATGGTCCAATATAGGCTATTGATAAAGTTTTTAAGACTATGCTCAGGAGTGAACAAAAATAAATCCAATTGACACTTAACATTTTTTCTTTCCTTGTGGGCATATCAAACATTTGTTAAAACTGGCATGGGTTTCACCCAATTCCAATTGGTACATGGAATACAAGCAATACTTTCAATTGGATGCGAAAATCCTTCATTGAATCTAGCAATTGATCTCTTTCCTAATACCTCGATAGAGGAGAAGTACCTTGATGAACATCATCAAGAAGTTGCCATGATGAATAAGGCCCATAATAAGAATGCCAAACCTCATTGTGATAAGTGTGTCCATCCTCACCTAGTGCTTCCATATGACCATGATAAAGATATTCTAGTGGTAGGGATGTATGAGCCATTATGGCATGGTATTTATATCGTTAGGCATGTCTCGTGGAAGGGATATTAAGAGTTAATCAATTATGAAGAATCGCCTCTCAAGAAGCCTTGCAACACGCTTTACTTGAAGAGATTTTATGTGTAGATTGCAATACCCTTGTATATATTGTATTAAAGTTTTGTGCTTGACTTTTTATTTTGTTTTGTTTTTTTGGCTCATGATTATCATGCTTTGTGCTTGGTTAGTAGATGTCATAGAATCTCCTCATATATGTAGGATTTGTGGATGGTCCCAATAGATTCACATAGAACCTTTCTTCCATGACTCGGGCTAATTTATTCACCCACCGGTCAATTGTTGAAATCAGGTGGAATATGCATTGGTCATGCAACCAATAATGTTCTTGAATATAGTGCGGTGATAGAATTATTAGTTGAAGAAATTACGCTCGGTATATAACATTTGATTATCTACATGGATTCACAGTTGGTTGTGTCTCGGTTGAATAATGTCTACCATATCCAAAATACTATACTTATATGGAATTTCCTGCAGGTGGGACTCCTTGAGAAACATATTGAATTTATTACATAGATTCATAGGACTAAGAGATTTAATGAGGGAACTGAATCATTAGCAAATGAGATCTTAGATTGACACTTATCACATTAAAAACATAAAGCATACATGTACATAAATCATTGTAGAATTGCAAACACAACATTTGCATCATAAGTAGGGCCAACACACACACAAAAAAACACCCATCTTTTACAAAATATGTGATTCCAATGGAAATTTGACTCAACAACCTATAATGGTACAAAATTGTGGGCACAATCACCAACAAAATTGAATACAATAGGAGATCTATTGCTCTAACTTAGACTCCTTGAGTTGGGTGTGATAACAGACTACCCTTGTAACTACTTGATGTAGGATCCTCTAACATAACCAAGGTACTCACACGGTGTGATGTTGTAGATCTAAAGGGATCATCATGGATCATGTGGCTCAGACTCCAAAGGTAAGGCCCTCGAGGCTACATGACACCTCTTGGAGTACAACACTTGCATTTGCATAATCCATGGGTTTGATTGACATTGTTGTTGAAATTTTGGTATGCTCATTTAACCATATACAATGTCACATCATTGTCACCCAACCATAAGCATTCACATATGCCACCCCTGAGCATACTAACCTTTACTTAGAATAATTTTGGCAAGCCTACTATAGAACCAACAGATAAACCCTAGTTGCTAACTGCAACAATAACTCAAGACAAGTAGAGTGATCCTTCTCCAAGGGCAGTGAACAAGAGAGAGAGTTTCCATATCCACAGAACAAGTACCATACACAACTATAGCAGTTGCAGCTGCACTACTCTCTCAGACTTGTGCCATACTTAGAAATAATATCACCAAGAGTATCACCAAGAGAATCACCAAGAATATCACTTGATAGTGCTAAAGAGAGACCAAGACCAAGACCAAGAGATGACCATATTCCCTTATTCCTCCTTCCAGCTATAGTTGCAGCTCCAATTGCAACTCTACACAAGACTTGCGCTCCGACTGAGTGTACAAATGAGCTAGAACATCCTCTATTTATATTAATATGTCCAATGACTTTTCTGGCTGGGACGACCTGACTTTCTGGTAATTATATTTTTTGTTTATATTTTTCCTGTATAGACGACTTGTATTTCTAGAAGATAATATTCTAATATTATTATTCTGCTAGACCGACTTGTCTTCTAGGGTTTCCAAACATTTTTTGAATGGTTCACTTGCTTCCGAAATATTATATTCTAAGTCATAGGTTACACGTGGATGTTAATACCTCCCGCACCTACCAAAACATCAACACTCCCTCTTAGCTAGGGAGGTATTAACTAAGATTTTCTTTATGTAGTGGTCTCAAACACATCCATCCATCTCACATGGCATGGG
>ML816759.1:136990-164817 GCA_009831015.1 Picea engelmannii | reverse complement strand
TCCTGCATCTAGCCAACCTACACTATTGATGGCTGATATTCGCTGCCTACCTGGTGAGATATGGTGGCTATTGAATCCTGAATCATATGTTAATTAAGGAATCAACATTTTCATTACTAAACTATCTCTGTGCCCATATAATCCAGGAATGGAAGGTAGCCCTGTTTTTAGTGACCGAGCTAGTCTTGTCGGGATCCTGACCAGACCTCTACGACAACGTGGTGGTGGTGCAGAAGTTCAGGTAACTATAAAGTTGGAAAATCATGAGCATCGAAGATTGTTGTATGTATATGCCTAAATAACAGTTTTTGCAAGCGTAGGGGTAGTATTTTGCAGGATGACAAATATGGAATAACCCTTAGTGACACAATTGTATAGCTTTATTTGCCTTCCTTGCCTTTAACTTCCTGGTTAAGAGATTGCTTGTTTATGATTTATGTCTGAAATGTTAGCTGCATGACCCCAAATAGTGGTACCTCTCTGTTAGGCCACAGCCTTCTGCACTTAAGAGTTGATCTTATATAAATTTGAATATATATTCTATTCAAAACAAGGGGTACTCGGTTACCATCAGTTAGTTACCAGGAGATGATCAATTATCTCCATTATGAATAATTTGGATGTCGAGAGATTGGTAATAGCCCAAGTTTGCCTGTATGCAAATTATTACTGTTTCTATTTGTTAATATATATGTTCATGTGCAGGGCCAATATCTTACTGGCTTTAGATTTTTCAACATTAACTTTAGATAAAGGCAGGTTGAAAACAAACAATGTCTTTGGGGTCATAGTTCAATAAAGTAGCTTACAAGTCAGATTTTTGATGGCAGCTTGTAATCACATGGGATGCTTTAGTACCTGCCCTAGGTGAATTGCAGTTAATGCTTCCAGAAAAGTTCCGAAAGCCGGATAATACTGTACATCTTGGTTCACCACTTGTTGAGACGGCGAGCAACCAATTTCCTGTGGGTTCTTGTAGCAGTGAGCCAGAGGAGATTCAATGCTGTGCATCAACTTTGCCAAGTGCTTCTTCATCCACAATTGATCATGCCATGGCATCAGTTGTACTTGTCACTGTAGGTGATGGAGCATGGGCATCTGGTATTGTACTAAATAAAAAAGGTCTTATACTGACTAATGCTCATCTTTTGGAGCCATGGCGATTTGGAAAAACACCACCTTATAATAAGTATGATGATGGTAGGCAACAAAGGTTTACAAGATTTTCCAACAGATCCAGGTCACAGCTGGTGACTGGTGCATGTAATGACCAGCAAGAGAATCAAGTCAACAGTTCATCACCCATGGCAACTTCCACAAATGAATGCACTGAGAATGTTTTTCCTAGTGACAGACTCATTACACGTCCAACCTTGGATTTAAACCAGCAAGAGAATCAAGTCAACAGTTCATCACCCATGGCAACTTCCACAAATGAATGCACTGAGAATGTTTTTCCTAGTGACAGACTTATTACACGTCCAACCTTGGATTTAAGTTACAAAAGCTACAGAAGGATTCGTGTAAGGCTGGATCATTTACAGCCTCGTTCATGGTCTGATGCTAGGGTTGTATATGTCTCCAAAGGGCCTTTGGACATTGCCTTGTTACAGCTTGAATTGATTCCAAATCAGTTGTGTCCTATTGTTCCTGAAATAAAAAGCCCATGTCCAGGTTCTAAGGCACTTGTAATTGGACATGGTCTGTTTGGGCCCCGTTCAGGTAAGAGCTTAATTTGGCTTCTTAATTTTTCTCCTTTTATATGATATATAAAAAGCATTACAGGTTTGAAGCTTATTTTACTCTCATTGTCTGTGCTGTAGACCTCTGCCCCTCTGTCAGTGCAGGAGTCGTGGCCAGAGTTGTCAATACTAGAAAGTCACATATGTCTGACGAGGTTGGTTCAGTGTATCCAGCAATGCTTGAGACAACAGCTGCAGTACATCCTGGTGGCAGTGGTGGTGTGGTAGTCAATGCACAAGGCAGAATGATCGGGTTGGTGACAAGGTATATATTTACTCATCTAAACTCATTCTGGATGTTTAGCAGAATACGTTGGCAGGAAACTGTGCATAGATGTTTTATACATGTACATTTTATACTGACAAGCTCTGTATGTTTCTTTCATCTTTGATAGTAATGCCAGACATAGTGGAGGAACAGTTATACCTCATCTGAATTTCAGCATACCTTGTGCAGTGCTTAAGCCAATTTTTAAATTTGCTACTGGAAGTAAGTATTTGTTACCAATTCTGTAGCTAGCAGGAGTGCTTTTTCTGGAATATCTGCATTGAAGTATTTTTAAGATCAACATTTTGGGTCATTCTTCAGTATTATTTAGATTGATGTTTTGAATTGCATCCTGAAGAATGGTCAAGAAGAGTGGCCTGAAAATGTTGATTTTAAAAATACTCCAATGCAGATATTCCAGAAAAAGATCTCCTATTACAAATTACTGCATCAGCTTGAAATCTTTAATTCTGCAGCTGCAAAATTGTTTAAGTAGGCAAAGAATTTGTAGAACCTTAAGATTGTTCTAGTGTTAATAACTTTTAATCCCTGCCCTTTGCAGACAAGGAGGAGTTATCCATATTGCATGATATCAATAAGCCAAATGAATTACTCTCTGAAGTGTGGGCATTGGTACCTCCAACTCCTCCAAGGCCATCACCATCTATGCCATTTTTACCAGATGCTTTGAAAAATGACAAAAGGGTGTCGGAAGGTGTGCAGAAAGGTTCTCGTTTTGCAAAATTTGTAGCTGAAAAGGGTGCTGAGCTTGCTTTCAAACAGGATATGTATCAGAAACATGATGTGCAGCGCAATCTAAAGGGGTTGCCTATTAAAACCTCTAGGGCAGGTGATTTTTTACATAGTAGATTATGACTTTTTAAGAAAAGAAAGGGATTCCACATTCTGGGATTGGAATTAGTTTGAAAAAAATGGTCTGCGCAAATCCAGATCATTGGAGGCAAGCTCAAATCTGGAGATCTTTGCGTGCATCAAATGATGCAGATTAGTTTTAGAATCCTACAAATTATTTGCAGGTTGAAAATTTTGAATGAGAGCCAGGCATATTGTTTGCCTAATACCTATATGTGTTCATAAATTTATATAATGGCCTTGTCATTTCTGCATTGTAAATAGCCTACCTATGGATATTTTAGTCTCGCGCAAGATTAAAATTGAACTAACACAAGTGCAGTAAACATTTTGGCATACAGCTGTGTTTGGAGAGGATCGTTTCTGCAAAATGTAACATATTAAAAAATTTCTATGTAAATGTTGGCAAGAAATATGATCTATTGTTATCAATATCAAGTTTATGTAAAGTTTCATTAGTGCAAAACGTTGTACACTAATGGCTTGAACCTCTAAATATAGAACCCCACTGTGTATCTCTTTGGTTGGTCTTGGTTTCTTATTGCCAAGGCACCATAGGCATGTTAAAAGGTGTGTAAAGGAGCTGACTCTTTCATGGAAACTAAGATCTTCCAAAATTGGGTGGATAAAACTCGAAGAATCCCAAAACTCTAAAAGCTCAGAAGTGTTTTGCCTTCAAAAGAGGAAGGATTTAAAGCAGAAGATTCTTGCAATGGAAGCAAGGGAAATATTGAAGACGAGGATAATATCAAGATAATGCATTATCTTTTTAGATGATATGCAACATTCAAGACAAATGCGATGGACAATTTCAACATAATTTATTATTATTTTCGATGATGTGCAAGAAGCCTCAATTGAAAAAAGTGGTTATGGATTGTGTAAATTGTATGTAGTTCACAAGGCTTAATTTTTGCTATGCATTAACTTCTATTTCTCACATTGCAGAGGCCGCCTTGTTGTCTGATTCCTTGTGCTTGCACAGCATTAACAATAGTCATTTCCAAGGGAAAAGAGTAAGTTTTATGAATACTTGATGGTGCACGAGCGATAATGGGATCTCAGAATTATAAGAGGGCTGCATTAACAGTGCACAATGCTGTTTCATGGTAATGAGATAAATGGGTGGAAAATGTCAGAATGAAAATAAGAATCTCTATGCCTAAGGAATATTTTCATCGAGGAGTTAGATTTAATAACTCAATCAAGTATGATAATCACAAGTTTCTAAGTATGTGACTAGATGATATGCTGGAGGATTACTTAGTTATAACTGATGGACTAATAACTCAATTATGTAAGCCATGCATCATATGCTTAGTTATAACTGAAGGACTAATAACTCAATTATGTAAGCCATGCATCATATGCTTAGTTATAACTGAAGGACTAATAACTCAATTATGTAAGCCTTGCATCATATGCTAGAGGATTGCATAGTACATTAATATGGTAGAGGCTTGAATGTATGATGGGCAAAGTTGTATAATTGCATAAAGTTGATAGGATTTGAAAAATAGATATAATGCTATCAATAATGGCGATGGATGCCACAATATTATCATATAAGATGAAAAGAGATCTTAGGATTGCATTTGAGAAGTCAACTACTCCACTTAGTTTTCGGCATAACATTTTACCCAGTGGCATAAGCAACTTGTTATGAAGGGAAACATGAAGCTTGTCACTAAAAAAATGGAATTTTAATTAAAAACTAGAACCACAAGGGATAGGTAGAAAATCAAGAGAATTATTTAAATATGCACATTGTGCTTGTATGGGAGTTACTAACGTTGTTTTCATTTTTGTTGTGCCATTAGAAGATACAATGGTTAAGAATATGTTCAAGTTTGCTGTGTAGCTTCATATTCGCTACAGGAACGTGTTATGTGCTAGAGGGGATGGTTATTAAGAAAGTAGAGCTTCGAATTAGTCAACTAAGCCTAAGCCAATAGTGGAAAATCTGAATATACACGAGCATAGAGTTAATCAATGCCATAATACTGAAATATCAATTAGAAAAAGGTGCCTGTCAAAGATCCTCCGATTGCTCTCTAATATTGCTTGGTTGTTAAATAGCATTGGGAAGCATCCAACATTTATTTTATCCATTCTTTTACTTTATGCCTAGAGCACTCTCATGTTGTGCATTCTTAACAACATTGTTTGAGTAGGTAGTATGTAGGGCAAAAGCAAGGCCAATCCTAATTGTGGTTTGGAGAGAGAGATGCAAACCTAAATATCTTGGCCATTAATCCTTCAAAAATTGCATAATCACCATTGTAGGGTTATTTTTGCATCGAGATGCGCATTCTAGAGTGCAGTATTAGGTCGATCTGTGATTTCGTGTCTAAATTCAATGTGGAGTTGACATGTGTCACTCTTAAATAATACAAAAAAATTAAGTAAATGAAAATTGTATATGTAGCTCTAACTTTTTGCGAAATGAAACACACACACATATATTTAAATTAAATTAAACTAACCCAATTAAACAAAGATAAAAGAAGATTAAAAAGACAATTCTCAAGGAATAGAATTGAACAATCTATTGCACCTCCTTAACCCGTTTTAGAGTGCAAAATGAAGGGTTTACACCTCGAGAGATTTGATCCCTTTCGACACTTCGTAGAACCGGAGTTAAGATGGGTCTATGCTGGTTGCTAGTTCTACATTGCATTCAATAAGGCAATCACTTCATGAAGCTTCTAGGTCAATTTGCGCTCATACTAGTCGAACCAACTTATTCAATTGAAGGGTCCTTGGCCATCCTTACAAATCTTCCATTCAATATTGAAATGCTTCTTCACTCAAACTCAGTTTTGTCTCCATGAAAATCTATAAATAGTGGTGATCTTTATTGGATTATTATATAACTTGTCATCTGTCTTGGTACTTTCAAGGTGGAAAAATTGGAGGAATTGGCTTGCAGGACCCATTTTAGTGGCAAGTCCCAATTCAGAAATTTGGGGTCCAGAACCTTCCCGAGCCATTTTGAGGCATCAAAGGGCATTTTTTGGGGTCAAAACTTTGCAGATATAACTCCTACTCCCTTGATGCTCTTCTACACATCGAGACATTTCCAATGGTGTGAAAATTGTCTCTATCAGAGTTGGTATGCGAAAGTTATGACCCCTACAAGTCGACCCACCTTGTTGACCACCATGGTATGAGTGGATGCCATGTCAACCCCATTACACACACTTGTGGGGCTAGCCACTTGTGGACTTTCAAGAAGAGTCTAGAAGGTCCAAGACCTTATCACTAATGGAAGGTTGAGGAAGACAAAACCCTAATCCTAGATGGTTGTTGGGCTATGTTAAGTATCGGGCCGCTAGGAGGAGAAAGGGTTCCATTATTTAGCATTGTACTTGTTCCGTAGTTGAGGAAAGCATCTTGGAGTGGGATTTGAGATCATAACAGAGGAGGAAGTAGATTATGTAGTAACCATTTAGACCACAATGTCATTGGAAACTCCATAGTGAGTGTGATGACTTCTCGGCCTAAAAACCCACATAGACAGAGTTTCAAATTTACTCTATTGACAACTCAACACTTGAGCTGCTCTCAATTTTTTTTTATTCGGGCCCAAATCCCCTTTAAAACAAAGTATTGAATTCTTTGTTATGTGTCAGTCCACTGGCGCTCAAAATTAATGTGCTAAGCATCCATAAAACCTCGGGTCGTGACCATGGATGCAACCTTGCGCTAACTCTACCCTGTCAGCTCCTCTGTCCAAGCGCTTAACTCTCATAAGACCAAGCACGTGACCAAGCACTTATCCTTATCGGGGCTTAAATCTCCGTAAGTCATCGAACCCCTTTACTTTCCTTTGTATCAGAGTGCTTTATCAGATTGTCGCGTTGGACTCCTTCTAAGACATTTCGCTCCAAAATTCCATACTCTGACAGGTCTTTGCTCTATTGGAAGATTGCCACCTGCCCTCTTCTTGATCGTCGATCTCTCACTATTGATGGCCACATCACTCGTCCTCCTTCACACTATCTTGCTTCAACCAATCAAATGTCATGTATCTCGTTCACAACTGTGGATCCAACTGCCATGTGACCACCTCACAATTGTCGATGCCAATTGCCAAGTGTCTTTGCCAACTGCCACGTGTCCTTTCTAGAGTTGTTGATCTATTTCACTCCGAATAGATCTTAGCCACTGATCGTTGTTGTTCTATCAGAGTTCTCCTTTATAGCGTCCTCCGTCTACTATGATAGTCACCTTACCTTCAATAATTTGCCGCCACGTGTCACTCTCGTGCCCGTTGATCTAGGTTGTCTCGAATGGATCTTAGCCATTGATCGAGCTACCTTCTATCCAAATATCCTTCCAACACTGACTTCGACCACCTATACTCCGATCACTGCTCCAATTTCATGCCGCCATGTGTATTCTTTAGAACTGTTAATATTCCTTCTCCAATCAAGTCTGCATCGTTGATCGGACTTGTCCTTGTCGAAGTACTCCTACAATTGTGTTCTCCGACAATTTACTCCGATAGACTGGTAATCTCTGTCATTCGATCAATGATAATTAACGGTCATGATTTCTTCTAGGTTTTGAGACTTAAACCAGTCTGAAAATATGTTCTTAGTCGTTGATCCTTCCAGTGATCAATGGTGTTGATTCGAACCGATGGTATGGATCTCGAGACAATCTATGACCACGATTAATTCTTTGACTTGATCCGATGGCCACTGTTCCTCGATGCTTGCAAAAGGATTTTGAACTCTATTCTTCACCAGGCTTTGACTCTTGATCGTCTGCGCACATAACATAGATTTAAACTCAATTCGTTTTCGATTCTAATTTGATAACATTGTCACTCGACCCTGATCAATCCTTCATTCTTTGCATTGGGAGCTCAGACACAATTTCTAAAACCTGAAACCTGCACACACTCGTGGAAAGTCTGATTTGGATTGTAATAATTCCACACAAGGACAATTCACCTAATGAAATGGAAATTCAAACTCCACATTAACACACAGAGCCGAATAAATCCAAAGAATTCTATTAATGAATTCCTATACATAAATTTACACAAGGCCTTCAACCTTCTAGCTTGATTTACATTCAATTGGCCTCCACTAGCCTTTTGGCCACACTTGGCCCTTCACTCACACTCTTTCTATTCTCCTCTCTGTTTAATTCGAACCTACTATCTTCTCGTAGGCTTATAAACCTTAAAGAAGGCACCTGAACTGTAAGTCAGTTTCAGATCCTAATAACACTCCCTAGAATCTGCAACATATTCCTAGGATCTCTTATATCCACAAGATCCTCAAGATATCTATAAATCATCTTAAGATCTCTCTAAATATTACAAACTCCCGAGATTTGCTAAACCAAGGCAGATTCAATTACATTCAAATAAATCTCAATTCAACAAATCCTATCTCATACAAGACTTCTAGAACTCAAATAAAACATAGAATTTTCAATAATTCAAACTTAGGGAACCCACTCCCTTAGTAAGTTTAAGACCCCTAGGTTTGATCAAAATGATTATTTTTGGAGGAAAAAATGCTCCTGCATCATATTCCTAGGGTTAAAATGTTTCACAATCTCTTGATCATGAGTCTTCAATTACTTCTGTCTTCTTTAATCCCTCAGCTGATGCTGTCCATATGCTCTGCTGCATGACTGTTGTCCACCAGGATCCCAAATGTTATGCTACTGCCTACTTATCTTGTTGTCTTGCTGTTGCATTGTTGTTGCCTGCAATCTTTCAGGATACTATACCTTACTTTGCTGTTGTGCAAACTCCTTGCTTGCTTTAGTAAGCTGTATTGGAATCTTTCTCTTCTTCTTTTTTCTCTGGTATCTCCACTTGGAAACCTTCATCAAATGCTTCCATAACTCGTCTAATTCAATGTCTAGTCTTGCCTCATACTAGTACACATAATTGCTGCCATTCATCTACTGCAAATTTCCATAAAAATATTGTATGGCTGCTGCCACCTCTTTGTCTCCATCCTTCTGTTTGTCCTCAATTTTTTGAGAACACTGTTCACTAAATACAAAGTTATGCACCCAACACTGCATATCTCTAAGCTGCATGCTTAGTATACATGACTGTTCAAATAAATTGTGTTTGGATTCTATTAAAATGACAGATTTGCAGTAAACTTTTTATACCTTTTTGTAAGTATTCCTCCATGATCATGTACCAATGATCTTCAACACTATCATCATCCTTCATTGGTATCTCTTCATTGGCAAGTTCTATGCTTGCATCAATATAGCCTTGCATAGCCCATTTCAGAATTCCATGTACTTCATCTTCAACTGAAGTATATCCAAACCAACTCATTGTTTTCTTCACATCTTCATCCTTCTCATCGTCTTTAGCACCTGCATTCCTTGAATATGCATAAATTTCTCTTTCACAACTTTTATGAGACAATGCAATCTCTTCTTCTGACATGACAAATTTTTGGATCTATTTCTCCTCTATTCCTTTATGAGGCAATTCTTCAGATCCTTTGTCCTTTATGACAACTTCTGGTGGCTACCTATCTTCAGATCTTGCATAACTTGTACAACCTGCAATCACACACAAATTATCAATATTAAAAGCATGAGACTCTTCAGCTTATTTAGATGCCTCTAGCTTCCTCTCCTTATGCTGTAATAAACTGTCCAAGCTCTCCATGAGGTCTGCACTTTGAACCACATTGTCTTCTCCAAGAATTATTCCTTTATTTGGTTCAAAAAATTGCACTGTTGGTCCTACTTCCAAAGACTTTCTGTACTCAACTTCTCTGAGTTCTTCCTCTTTCTTCAACCAAGCCTTTAGCCTATGCTTTTGCTTCCTTGCAATCAATTTCTTAATAGGCCATGTATCCTTCCTCTTTAGTCTCCAACCATATTTATGGTTTTCCTCACTTTCCTGTAGCAACTTCATCACTATACCGAGTCTTTCCTTTATCTCAGTAAATTCCCTGTCAAACTCATCTTGGCTCATCTTTTTGCTAACTATTTTGACATCCTCTTTCCTTTAGCTATGGCTTCTCTCTAAATTTCTGACATGACCATCAATAGTCATCTCCATCTCTTTCCTTTGTGAAATTCTCCTTGTCCACTATGTGATGCATAAAGAATTTCCTCTATAGCAAGTCTATATACCTTTCTACCCAATACCTCATCAAGATTTCTCCTGTGCTTGACCTCTTGGTATCACTAGTTCTCTCCTCTAGAACCTTCTAAGCACTCCTGCTTAGCTTCAAAAGCTGTAGGCTTTTGCACTCCACTCACTTCCTCTTGAGAATTATATTGGTCCTCTTCTCTTCAAGGGATTATCACAACTTCTCTTTGTTGTGAGGGTCCTTCTGCCACAAGATTCTATCCTCTAAGGTTTCTTCTGTTCTCTTCTTTCTGTCACATCTCTACTGGTTGTAAGGGATGTTCATCATTACCCTTTCTCCTTCTTCTCCTACCTGCAAACATAATTTTTTCTTAACGAGAGTTAATCATAAACATTAAACCAATACCTGCAAGATCTATCTGAGATCTTGTCTCCTTAACATCTCTTCTTAATTCTACTTCTTAGTTGGAATGACCTCAATTATTCAACATTCACTAATGAAATTGAATATCCAATTCCCTTTTCTACATATCTGTAAAAATCAGCTTCTTCAGTATGAACTGCTCCTTCTGCAATCATAAATTTGCATATTTCCCCTTTCCAATTACAGAGCACAACTTCTACGCTCTGATACCAAAATTTGATGAGCTCCCGGC
This sequence comes from Picea engelmannii, assembly GCA_009831015.1. NCBI lineage: Eukaryota > Viridiplantae > Streptophyta > Pinopsida > Pinales > Pinaceae > Picea > Picea engelmannii. Next base: position 154,176 of record ML816759.1, on the reverse strand, counting down.
CTAAAAACCCACATATGCAAAGTTTCAAATTTACTCCACTGACAACTCAACACTTGAGCTACTCTCATTTTTTTTTATTCGGGCCCAAATCTCTTTTAAAACATAGTATCGAATTCTCTATTATTTTCCAGTCCACTAGTGTTCAAAATTAATGTGATAAGCATCCATAAAACCTTGGGTCATGACCAAGGGTTGCAACCTTGTGATAACTCTACCATGTCAGCTCCTCTATCCAAGTGCTTAGCTCTCATAATACTGAGCACGTGAGCAATCACTTATCATTGTCAGGGATTAAATCTCTATAAGTCATCAGACTCCTTTTCTTTCCTTTGTATTGGAGTGCTTTATCAGACTGTCGCGTCAGATTCCTTCTTAGACAATTTGCTCCAAAATTCCATACTCCTACAAGCCTTCACTCTAATGGAAGATTGCCACGTGCCCTCTTCTTGATCATCGATCTCTCACTGTTGACGACCATGATCACTTGTCCTCCTTCATGCTATCTTGCTTCGACCAATCAACTGCCACATGTCTACCACGTGTCTCATTCAGAACTATGGATCCAACTACCACATGTCCACCTCACAGTCATCGATGCCAATTGTCACGTGTCTCTGCCAATTGCCACATGTCCTTTCTAGAGTCGTTGATCTATTTCACTCTGAATAGATCTTAGCCATTGATCGTTGTTGTTCTGTCATAATTCTCCTCTATAGTTTCCTCCGATGATCTCTACTTTGATAGTCACCTTACCTTCAATAATTTTCCGCCACGTGTCACTCTCGTTCCCATTGATCTAGGCTATCCCGAATGGATCTCATTCGTTGATCGGGCTACCTTCTATCATGGTATTCTTCCAACACTAACTTCGACCGCCTATACTCTGATTGCAGCTCGAATTTCATGCCTCTATGTGTATTCTTTAGAACCGTTAATCTTCGTTCTGCATCATTGATTAGACTTGTCCTTGTCAAAGTACTCCTACAACTGTGTTCTCCGACAGTCTACTCATATAGACTGGTAATCTCTATCATTCGATTAATGATTATTAACAATCACGATCTCTTCTGGGTTTAGAGACTTAAACTAATCTAAAAAGTTGTTGTTCTCATTCGTTGATCCTTCCAGTGATCAACGATGTTGATTTGATCTGATGGTATGGATCTTGAAACAATTTATGACCACAATTAATTATTTGACTTGATCCGACGACCACTATTCTTTGACATCTGCAAAAGGATTTTGAACTTTGTTCTTCATTAGTCTTCGACTCTTGATCGCCTACACACACAAAAAAAATTTAAACTTTGTTCGTTCTCGATTCTAATTCAACAATACTGTCACTCGACCACAATCAATCCTTCATTCTTTTCATTAGGAGCTCAGACATAATTTCTAAAACCCGAAACCTACACACACTTGTGGAAAGTTTTATATGGAATATAATAATTCCACATAGGGAAAATTCACACATTGAAATGGAAATTCAGACTCCGCATTAACACAGAGAGCCCAATAAATCCAAAGAATTTTATTAATGAATTTGTAACACACCCGACTCCCCAAGTACCTTTTAAGGGAATGGGGTAATAAATTTCGCTTTTCCTCAATAATCTCGAAACCTCTTCTTGAGGTCACCATCATTTTCTGCTCATGAAGAGATTTCCAATGACTGTTGTATGCTCATAACCAAGATCTAGATCAAAGGTTATGGCTTCGTAAATTTTCTTAGACATTGTTGAATCATACGTCACCTTATTTCCACATGGAGTCCATGTGACTACTGCCACATGTGTCATCTGACTAACGACCTAGATCATCTTTTAGAGTCATGCTCTGAGCTCTTCGTAATTGTACTCCGAACTCTTCGGAGTCATGCTCCGAACTCTTCAGTGTCAACTCTGAAAAGGTCAACTCCTATGGACAGTCAGGATCTTCCCATACCCCTTAGCTTTGAAGAGTAATATCATGCCACATGTCCTGGGAGTTTAATGCCGACATGGTGCATGATTTTATTTTTTTAAGCAATTACAGGTAGGCACGTAGCCTCCTCTAGACATGCTGGCATTCTGTATCATCATGAAATCATTATTCCTTTTATCCTTTCCCATATGGTTCCCGTGCCTTTCGACAATTGATATTTCTTCCCAACTGGCCACCGATCTATGTTCCATATTGGCTCTAGGAGCTCTCCCGTCGAAGTGTTTTTACTTTGACCCCCAGGGAAACTTCGACCATTGAAATTTGTTGATGTTTTCCACATGGCATCCGAGGCCACCTTTTACTTGCCACCTGACACATCACGTGGCGTTCCCAAGAAACTCTGCCTCAAAAGGGCCAAAACTTAGTGAGACATGGCACAATATTTACTTGACATGTGGCACCGCCCATGTCATGACACATGGGTTAAGGTGGGTCTACACATCATCATGGGGTATCTGTTTCGATCTTCTAGGTGTTGACACATGCCCCAAGTACGTTGGTTGGGGTGACTTCATTCCCCTTGTTGCCACTCGCCAAGGAACCTATTAGGCCTCTGTTGGCTATCCTTTATTCTCTGGTTAGTCTTCTCGACCCGTCTATCTGAGTTATTGACCCAGGGTTCATGTCATTTGGGTTTCCAATAAATCCTCTAAAACTATCAGCCCTCCTAGTAAACCAGAAGGCAACACAATACATAGAATGCACTGTGCAGTCTCACCCGAGATAGCTTTAAATGGGTGGTTGTAAGACTCAAGTGTTTATAGCCTAGGATTGAGTAGGAGATAGGGGTTTATTAACTAGAGCCATGTACTACGAGCTATGAGTGTAATCTACTTATTCCTCACGGGTACATATTACCATTACACAGGTTACTTCCCGAGCAACATATTCGTGTTCCATAAAAATGTATTAACTCATTTATTAAGAATAACAATAACTGCAGAAAGAAAGTAAAGAGATGCATACATTCATCACATCACACAGTTATTATCGTGGTTCACCCCCTCCTAGGCTACATCCACAAAGATTTGGCTCTTGGCTATTTTATTATGGCATTTCTGCATCTCCGACACTGCGCGCTTACAATTCCCCTCTTATGGGTAAGATCTATATGAGGCAAACTAGATAGCACCAGGCTCCACATCCTGCAAACTAATCCTTAGATCTACCTTCTCTCCTTTGTTCTATCTCAAAAACTTACAAAAATGGCACATAACAGTATTGCATAACACCTCCTCTCATGTATTACTCTAATGGAATGGTATAAGAACCCGAACCCTTACAAAACAGTAAACTTACTGTGAAAACACCAACCTAATATATCAAACTCAATCAACCAACAACCTCTATATGATACCTGCGTATCTATATTTATACATGTTAGGATTTTCAGCCTTCTTACCGAAAATTACCAAAACCCTAACCCTACCGACGTTAGGTCTTCCTCTCATGCACGCGTGCTGTTCTTCCTCTAGCTATCGCTTTCCTTGTGCACACTTTCTTGCATGCGCGCGTGCTGTTCTTTCTCCAGATTTTACTTCTGTTTCTGCATGCTTTCTCTCCCATGATCGTCCTTCTTTCCACTTCAGCCTGGTGCCAATAGGCCCCCAACACTAACATGTGACTCGTCCCGAGTCACCTAATCTTTTTGAGCTGCCTCGATATCCTCGGTGATCATCTAGAACTTTTCCTTCAGCTCTGTTGCTTTTGTCCATGCCTGCGCGATATTCTCCTTAATGGTATCTACTACCTGAACTGCCACTTCGTCGCTTAGTAATCCTGCACATTCTTCTTGTGTCTGTGCTATCTATGTTCTAGCTCCTTCTACCTGTGCGAGTACTTATGCTACCCATTCCTGTAGTGGTTCTATTTGAGCCTGACGCTCTTGTTTTAGCATTTGCGCAGTGATAAGTTCTGCTTGCATATTCTTCATTTCTTGTGTCCCCTTGATACGTTCTGGGATTAGTATGGTCTTTTTCCTCTGTTTGAGTTCTTGGATCGCTGCAATGATCCTTTCCTCTTCCTTGTCCCAGCGTTGGACCTACGGATCCTCCTCCAGCCTTGTCCAAAGTTGCACTTCTTTATCGAACAATTCTGCTACTGTGCTAACCTGCTGCTCTATCTACTACAGCTGCATTGTTGCTTCCTGCTTCCTTTGCTCCTTTACTTCCAATGGAGTTGTTGGTGTGAGCTGTTCTTGGAGACCCTCGATATCCTTTTGATATCGATCAATTTCCTGTGCAATCTGGTCTATCTTTTCTGCAGCCGGGAGTTCGTTTCCTTGCGCAGTGCTTGGAAGTTTCCCAAAAATTTCTCCCACTCTTTGTTCTAGTTCGTTCATGTGTTCTTTCTCCTCCTGAGTTTCGGATTTGGCCTACTCACAATCTTTTTCCAATGCTTCCTATTTCTTTGTTTCTTGCTGTAGCTTGACTAAGTTTTTATGTGTCTGAGATTGCATTTCGTGGTTGATGCTAACCTACAATTTGTATATTTCCCTTGATGGCATTCGCATCAAGACCAATTGGATGTGGTCCAAATATTTCAGTGGTGTCTGTCCCACGATTTCGTCCATTTGCAGCATGCTAGGTTTTATGTAGACCGTTGCATGGGCCTGTGGCATTGGAAGGACCAGGTCTCTTTCTTATACCTCCACTCTTTCATTGGTATGTGTTGTCGACGACTCTATGCCTCTACTACTACTTGCTCTCTGGGCCTCCCCGAGTGTCCCGAGGAGCTGTCCCATTTCTGTCATCTCTTTTTGCAGTTTATCTCTGTGATGTGCCGCATGATCGAAATCTTCTGCTAGACAGTCTTGGACCATTCTAGAAATCATTTCTCCATCGTCCTCCGTGATCATATAGTCCGATGATTCTCATTGCGCCTTTGATTTCTTGTGCGCGCCTACTGCTTGTACAACCGGTCTCTTAGTTCCCCCTGGTTCCTGTGTGATGGGATTTGGGGCGGTCTCCTATGCTCCCTTAACTTGTTTCGGCTGTCCGTTGGTTTCTTTCTAGCCCTTCTGGGTTCCTATGTGCTTTGACCCTTCGTCTGCCTGAGTTGGCTTGTTTTGGCCCATCCTTGGTTTCTTGAGCACTGGAATTTGTAGAGGTTGTGTTTCTGCCTGCACTGCCCCTCCTTTTGCTGTTCTTGTCGGTACTTCCCGGGGAATAGATGGGATTCTCCATTCATCAGGACATTCACTGATGACCATGTCGATGTCACCCTTTGTGATGCAGTAGCACATCCGTAGCCACTGTTTATCTGGATCCTTCCTTGGTTGCATCCACATGGCTTGACGTGTAGCCCAGAAGTTAGCGATGTCCCCATATCGCGCGACAGCCTCTGGTGTTATTCTCCATGATCGACTGATAGCTTCCTGTATATCCCATAGGTATGCTTCAAATACAATTCCATTTTCCCTCTTATGCCTGGCCTGTGGCCCAGATTTCAGTAATAGATATCTCGCTCCCGCTGGCCACGGTCTAGTACAAAAAATTACATACTTTGGTTTCCACCATCCCAGGAAAGCTGTGAGGGTGAGAAGCCATGAGTAATGGAATTATGTACCGAGGTCTTGTGCATCCTTGCAGTCCACTTGGAACAAGTTTAATAGATAAGGCACCCATCTCACGGAGGTGCCTTCTACGCACTGAGTTGCAACTGCGATGACTCCTGCTGGTACTTCGTCTTTGCATCATTTTCTTAACAGTTTACAGGCTAAGATATTTGTGCCCAATTGTGTCGTTGCATTGTTGATCCGTTTGATTATAATGCCTCTTGTTCCCTTGGCGGTACCATATTTCTTCTTCATTTCCTCTGCTAATGCTTTCTCCTTGGATTTATCGTCCATAATCAGCGTGGGATCCATGCCCCGACTGGGTAGTCCTGTTGTCTACGTGATAAGATCAACAATTATGGGGACGGGTTTTTCCAACCATATATCCCCTCTGTGCATGACTACTAGCAGCTGCTTGACGTATGTTGTCATGTACTGGCCTTTGCCAAAGTGTGAAATTTTGAGCAAACCTAAAATTCCTATTATATCCAGTCCAGCTGCCCATTGATGTGGCTGGCTGATCGTTTCTCCAAGTTGGTTTACCACTATGTTCTGCATAAAAACCCTTGGCACAAGTTACAGGTACTTGGTTTCATCTGATACGTCATGGTTGGAATAATTGAGCTTCCTGACATGACCCAGTAACTGTAGATCTACCTATACTCCATCTGGTATGCGTGGTAGCACAATTTCTGCTGCCGGTTTCTTGTGAGGTGAGCTCGGTATCTGAACTCTGTCTTCCTACTATGGTGGCTAGCTCAAAGTTCCAACAACTCCTGGTTGCTCCCCTGTAAGCCACTCTGGAAAATCTGAGGTAGTTCCAACGGTCTCCTTTGTTGGTTAAACTAGGATGGGTGCTTGTGACTCGTCTGGTTTCCCTTCTTCTACCAGATTCTGTGCCATTCTGTTAACTTCCATGACTGTTTCTGTTCTCTCTGGTTGTACTTCCTATTGGGTTTCCGCTTCCTCATTCCGAGGCTCTTGCACTGCTGCTGGTGTATCCTCTTTCATGGCCTCTGCTTGTGGCTACTGAATCTCTTCCAGTATCGGTGTAGAGTTCACTAGTATCATCTCTAGGGATGGGATCTCGTCGATATCGACGATCTCTGACTGTTGCTGCTCATTTTCTTCCAGTGGTCCTCGTGACCTAGTTTGAACCCTGGTCGGTTTGGCTGTCTGGCCTGGTTCTGCAGGCTTCGGTGGTGCCATAGTGGTGACTGTCGAACGTTTTCTGAGTTTGAATGACTTTGGTGAGCTCTGTGGTCTCTCTCTATTTGTTCTGGCTGTTGTTGCTATCTCTCTGTTCTCCTTTCACGAATAGACTAGTTGCTTCCGTGCTCGTGTGTTATATGATATTGTCATGAAGCTTGCCGAGGACGCTTCCTCCATGATGCGATTAATGCACCATAATTGTGGGTTTAATGCATATGCGACAATTTTGTACTTTCCATTACGCTTACTTTTCCATTTCTAGTTGGCATGTTTAATGTGATGTTCCATCAGTCCTTACTGTGCTTTAATTTTGCTTAGTGCTGTCCTGTCATACTGCTTTTGCTGACTTTCCATTTCCCGCTGGTTTTTCTTTGGTATGTAGCCATTGTCCTTGCCTTTGATGAATTCATGTTTCAAATTTTATGCGGCCTTTCTATATCTAGCGTGCTTCGGGATTTTTAGTTTTGTTTCCTCTTTTTGTTCTCTGTTTTGATTTTTGATTATTATTTATTTATTTATTTTTACTGTGCGGTGGGTGGGTGACTATCCTTGTACAACTTAAGTCGGCTCCCGTTGATCATTCCTCTGAGGTCTATGCCTACTAAATCTATTAGCTGCACAAATCCTCCATCTGTTACAGATTTTACCTCGTATGGTCCTAACCAATGCATTCTCATCTTTCCTGGGTGTTGAAACGATTTGCTGTCATAGAGAAATACTAGATCTCCTTCCTTGAACATCTTCTTCTTGATGTGTTGATCATGCCAAGATTTGTCTCTAGATTTATTCACTTGTTGATGGAATCCTGCCAGGATTCGGTCTTCCTCCATTTACAATAGCTGATTCAATATTTCTTGTATTGCGCCTCGTTCGGTCATTTGTGTGATAGCTACTATGCGTAAGCTGGGTACTTAAAATTCTAATGGCACTACTGCTTCTTGGCCATATACTAGTTTGAATGGTGTGTGCCTTGTCCAATTTTTACATGTCGTTCTATACGCCCATAGTACTGCTAGTATTTTGAGGTCCAGTCGTCTCTCTTGATGTTACAGATCTTTGTTAGTGCATTCTCAAGAATTTTGTTGAAGGATTCTACTGTGCCGTTTGCCTGTGGATGATATGGTGTTCTCTTCTGATGATGAACTTCAAACTCTTTGAGCATCGTGCAGATGGTGCTATTTATGAAGTACGTGCCTTGGTCACTCAACAAAACTCTTGGGCACCCGAATCTAGTAATTACTAGTTCAAATAATATATGTGCAGTTGTCTCTATGCTGTAGTCTTTTACTGGTGCGACTTCTTCCCATCTTGTTAGGTATTCCGTCACGGTGATGATGTATCTTGCCCCTGTTCTTTTGGCTGGTGGGTTAATTGGTCCCACAAAGTATATTTCCCATTTTTCAAATGCTTGTAATTTCACTTGCGTTCGTAATGGCATCTCGTCCCTTATGTTGCGTTTGCCTACCCTTTGACAGACATCGCATCTTTGACAGTGTTTTTTCGAGTCTCTGTGAATCTTTGACCACCATAATCCTGCGCAGAGTACCTTATGCACGGTATCTTTTCCTGCATAATTCCCTCCTACCATTCCCTCATGGGATTCTACTAAAATTCTTGGACGTTCATGCTCTAACACGTACCTTTGCAAGATACTATTTGTGCCCATCTTGTATAGATGTCTTGCGATCAATTGATAGTTGGCTGCACGGACTACCAGGTTCTTCTTCTGTGTGGTGTTATATTATTGCAGTGCGGTACCTGTGCTCAAGTAATGGATGATCTCTGTGAAGTAATCATCAACAATATGTACTGAGAATAACTGTGCATCCGGAAAGTTGTCTTCTAAGTTCGTGAGTTCTTCTCCATTTGTGACCCGTGATAGGTGGTCAGGTCTTGCATTCAATTTTCCTAGTTTGACTATTACTTCGAAGTCAAATTCTTGAAATAAAAATAACCATCGACAGATTCTCCCCCCCAACATTGTCTTGTTGACCAGGTATTTCAGGGCTGAGTGATCTGTAAACATCCTAAAATGTTTCCCCAATAGGTAATGTCTGAACTTTTGTAATGCATAAACCATAGCTAGGCCTTCTCTTTCTGTCGTGTTATAATTCTGTTCCGAGTATGATAGTTTTATGCTTGCAAATGCTATCGGGTGATCCAAGTCTCCTGCTCCTGGTTGTGCTAAGATAGCTCCAAGTACTATCGCTGATGCATATACATGCACATGGAATGTCTTTTCTTAGTCTGGAAATACTAATATTGGTGCAGTAACCATCTTTTCCTTCAAAGTGTCCAGACCATGTTGACACGTGTCATTCCATTGATATTTTGTATCTTTCCTTAGCAACTTTTCCATTGGTGTTTTGATCTGTGCATAACCTTTGATGAATTTTCTATAGTATCCTGTGTGTCCTAACGTCACTCATAGTTGACAGACTATTTTTGGTGCTAGTAAATTGACGATGACTATGATCTTTACAGGATTGACCAATAGCCCATGTTTGCATACTATATGGCCCAATAATATCCCAAACAATGTTCCAAATATTCATTTCTTGATATTTAGTGATATCTGGCATTGTCTGCATCATTCTAGCATCAAGTGTAAAACTTCCACATGGTTTTTCAAAAGACTATATACTGTCCATTCATCCAGGTATACTTCAAGAAACTGATGGATGAATTCTTTAAATGCTGCGATAACCACTCTGGAGAATATTGCTAGTGTATTCTTCAATCCAAACGACATGACTTTATATTGGTAAGATCCCCATTCCATTGTGAACGTGGTCTTGTATCTGTTCTCCCATACTATCTTAATCTGATGGTAGCTTGAGAATCCATCAGTGAATGAGTAAGCTTCATGTCCCCCCCACATTCTCTAACACTTCATCCGTGAACGGTGTAGAGAATGGGTCATGTAGGCATGCATCGTTCAACTTCCTCAATTCGATGCATATCCTAATCCCTCTTCCTTGTTTCTTGTTCTATACTACCATCAGACTTATCCATTTTGATTCCTCGACTGGTTCGATTATGTCGGCTTTGAGAATTCGGTCGATATCCTCTTTAACTTTTTGTTTATATATGGGGTTTAGTCTATATGGTCGCTGTCTAATCGGTCTCGCTTCAGGTATGAGTGGTATCTTCATCTCTCCCAGTTCTCCTGCTATACCCTTCATCTCTGTAAATGTTGTAGGAAACAAGTCACTGTATTTGTGCAACAACTTTGTGATACTTTCTACTGTTGGCTCATCCCAATAGTCTCCAATGCTGGCCATTTTGGGCTGCTCGACGGTTATGATGTTAACCTTATTTATCTTGATTGGCGCGGAAATGACTTCTAATTCTATGGGTGGCCCTTCTACATCTCTTTCTCCTTCGACTTCTTCAATTTGAATATCCCGCAGGTCATATTCGTCTGGTGCTTCCTCCTATACATGGTAACATGACAGTAGTTCCTTGACTGTCTGCTTATTCCGCTTTTGCTCTTCTGTAATAAGTTCTATTTCCCATTCTTCAATGAATATGATTCCTCTGATCCGTTTCAGGGTCACATCTATGTTGGGGTTCTCATGCTTGAATGAGAAAGTGACTGCGAAGTTCTGCTACAATATTTTCCATGTTGTAGTTCCTTTGCACAATTATTGGTCTGTGTACAAGTTCGCTGGTATGCCCTCTAAAGTATGTATGAAGTGACGAGGCCATTCCTCAAGCGGTGTCATTTTCCATAGTGTTATACAATCCTCCAAGTGCTCCGATGGTGCTCCATGTCCATCGTACTTCTGTTGTTTGTTTTTTTTCTATTCTGCGCCGAACCTTATGCGCAATAACCGCTTACATTGATACCAGTCTGTGATAGTCGCTTTGTGTGCACCCCACCATCTTGCGGGTGTGGCCTTGAGTGATAAATCTAGTGCTCATAGCCTCTATTTCTCTAATACTTCATCTTCATATTGTGTCAAGAATGTTTCCAAATCATTTAGTCCATGGAAACTGGGTGGTTCTCTGATTTCTATGCCTATCCACTGTACTGCACGGTCTATTCTTGCATGTCTTCTCATGGATACTTCGTGTAGTCTTTGCTACCAATTTTATAACCCGATGTCTGAGTCTGTTGCAAATGAAGTAATGCTATGCCAACTGAGCACCCCATATGCAGTTGGGTTTACGTAATCCTCATCACGCAGTTGTTATGTACAACTGGATGATCTCCTCTAAGTCCAGGAAAGTGGGTTCTATGAACCTCTCCCCTTATGATGGATCTAGTGGTGCTATGAACCTGTGATCACCAGATTAAAATGTCATTTTCCTTTTTTTCAAGTTAATTATGGCTTGATTGTCAAATGCCCAATCCAGACCGAGTAGTGCCAGGTATGGTGTTGTGACATCTACTATTTTGATGACTTAAAAGTATGCTTTACTGTGCACTCCATCAAGATCTACTGTTACTCCTTTCAGTCTACCTATTGGTAGGACTCTATGCTGGTTTGCTAGTTTTAATTGGACATTTGAGTATCCCAATGTTGGCTCTCCCGTGCATTGCCGGGTCTACTTGGGTAGCACATTCACCTTGGATACTAGGTCTAGTATGATGTCTCCCATATTGAAATCCCCAATGTTATCATTTAGTCTAAATTCCCTACTTGTTCTTCTTCGGGTGTGTAGGTGATTGACAGTTTTTGGTTCTAGCTTTTCTTCCGTCTCGCTGCTACATTTCTCTAGTATGTTTTGCAATATTTTCACAGATGAAGGGTAACTTAACACTTTTACGAATGATTGTAAAAAACCTTTGATTGTACTTACTTGTCCCTTGGGTTTCATTCTGTTGGTATGATCCAATGATGGAGGCATTTCGTATTCTGGGGCTTCCTTGATTGGTTGTGTTATTGAAGTCGACGTTGTGTCCTCCTTCTGAAATTCTTGTATGGCTTCCCTAAAAGTATCCTTTTCTTTAGGCGTGTCGAACTATGTCTTGGGGTCATTGTTCTTCTTTATTCATTGGTCTGTGCTGGTTTCTGTCAGACTACGTCGTTTCCTGATTTCGTTCCTCTACAAGTGACTATATTGATGTTCCGTCCATCATCCCTTGCTTCGGCTGAAATCCATTGAACATTTTGATTGTTTTGGTTCCCCTTTTCCCGGATCTTTACTAATAGTGTCTAACATTCCTCTGTCTCATGATCTGATGCACGACAATACATACAAGTCACTGGCGGTAGTGGACATTCCCATGCATAATGTCCCATTTGCTGACAATTGTGACATGTGATTGGTCTTCTGCCACACCCGAAACCTCCTCTGGCTCATCCTCCTCCTCTGTAGCCTATGTGATCACCTCATAACATGTTATACTGTGGTGCCTGATTATACTGCGTGATCACCTCATAATGTGTTATACTGTGGTGCTTGATTATACTACGTGATATTGTACTGGGGATGTGACAGGTTGTACTGCGACTGCACGTTATTGTAGGGTTGTTGCGCATGATTATACTGCTGCTGGGCAGTGTTGTATGGGGTTGGGGCTTGGTTGAACTGGGGCACTACTTGCCCAGTCATCATTTCGGCCTCTACTCTATATGCATCTGATGTTGTTTCCCGCATCAGCTCCATAGTTCTGTAATATTTTTCGTCGTGGCCCACTGACTTACAAAAGGTGAAATATGAATTCTTTGGAACTGTTTGGTATTTCTGCATCATCGTGTAGTGGTAAGGGTCATGACCCAGTTTCTTTCATATTTCGCACCATAATCCTCCCTGTGGTAGAGGGTTTGGAATACCTGTCGCCATATACTGTACGAATGTTGGGCATTCGTTCTTGTGGTGTCCTTCCGTTCTGCATGTGGAGCACCAAACGACTTCTCGTTTGTCCTTGCTCTTATTCTAGTTCAACTGAAATTTCAGATTCTTCAAATCCTTCTTTAATTCCTCAATAGATGGGTCCGTTTGCTGGTACTGGTTCTCTTCCAGTTGAAAGGATGGCTACAGAGCCTCTGCTTGTGTCTGAAACTTCTTTTTTCATAAGGGATATTTTAGATGTGAGAGTAGTGAGTTGACAAACAGGTGCCGGTGTTGCATCTCGGTCATAAGGTATTTTAGTTTTCCCTTTAGTCGCTTGAATCTCTGATCAATCTCCCATACAGATTCTCCTAGTTTATGTCTTATCTCAATCATCTCATTCATGTATTGATCCTCTGAGCTTGGATTCTGGAACTCATTAATCAATAGCTTCTTAATGTCTTCCAGTGTCCTCATCATCCTAGGGGCACTGTTTGTGTCTAGATTCATGTACCAGTCTAGTGCGTGGTCTCTTAGCGTGATCGCTAACTGCACGAGTTTGGTATCTTCATCAGTGATTTTTTTTGCCTCCCATATCTTTGCACAAATGAACAAGTGCTTCTCAGGATCTTCTGCTACTTCTCCTCAAAATTATGGTAATATGATAGTGGGATCGTGTCCTGCCATTCTAAATACTGAACTTCTACCTCCGCCGCGCGGTGTAGATACTTGACTAATACTGCATGAACTAGATCCTCCAGTTGTTGCTCCTACGGTAGATGTACTTCTTGCTGTCAGACATCCTCTAAACTTCGATTGTCTAAATGGTGGTGTTCTCTTTGGTGTATTAGTCACACATGGATTTATGGGTTCCACACTAACATTAATATGGATAGGATGGCTGCCTTCTCCTCTTGTTCTTGGGCCTCTTTTTTTCCTCTCATAGGTTGCATGAAGGATTTCCTCAATCTGCTCCACAGCCCAGAGATCCTCTACCTCTTCCTCATTGCTTGCCAAGACTTCCCGCGTGGCTATGGCTCTCTTCTTGGTATTCACCTTATATTGGTAGGGTACTCTACTACGTATCATTCTTGATGACACCAAGATCCACTTGAGTTGGTCTTCATCCATCAAGATTGGGTCCAATATTTCCTCCTCCTTGTTTCCTTTATCCTCACCTTCTTCCATTTATCCTCTCTCTGTCAGTGCTTCCCCCGTTTCCCCATGCATGTAGGGAAGTATAGCTGTCTGATTCCATTGTCATTACACCTTTGTTATATAGAAACATTTTGATAGAAGTATACAGTGATCGAATGTACCTTCCTCGAGGTTCATGTAGAAATTATTTCTTTGCTGCACTATATGACTTCGTTTTGTCGACTGCAAACTCTATGATGAAGCCTGCCACAATACTGTCAAGCCAGAATTCAATTGCGTGGGTGAATTTGTTGTTCACTTACTGTAGCTGCTCAACTTGTAATGGGGTCCAATCTAGTTGTCGGATCCAGTTTGTTGCGTGGTTATCTTTCAACCTTAGTATCCACTCTTGCAGTAGGTGGGGAAAATCATAGAAAAAGACTTCGTGTAAATCCGTAAACACGTATTTATCCAAATATTTGCGAGGTGTGATGCTAAGGTTTCTATTGTCTTTCTGGGAAAACTATAGCTCTTTAGTTCTCAACCAACCTTCGATTTCTACTTTTGTGGGGTTCCAAGGTCTCAACATTCCCTTCTAGTGGCTCAGTGGTCTTCTTGTTTCACTCATTGTTTTCCCCTACACTCTATCTCATCTATTCAATCCTCTCTTGTTCCTCCTAACATGGAAAAAAAACCATTTGTTGTCTATCCTTTATTCTCTGGTCAGTCTTCTCGACCCATCTATCTCAGTTATTGACCCATGTTTCATGTCATTCGGGTTTCCAACAAAGCCTCTAAAACTATCAACCCTCCTGGTAAACTAGAAGGCAACAAAGTACATAGAATGCACTGCGCAGTCTCACCCGAGATAGATTTAAATGGGTGGTTGTAAGACTCAGGTGTTTACAACCTAAGATTGAGTAGGATATAGGGGTTTATTAACCAGAGCCATGCACTATGAGCTATGAGTGTAATCTACTTATTCCTCACGGGTGCATATTTCCATTACACAGGTTACTTTCTGAGAAGCATATTCGTGTTCCATAACAATGTATTAACTCATTTACTAAGCATAACAATAACTGTAGAAATAAAGTAAAGAGATGCATACATTCATCACATCACACAATTATTACCATGGTTCACCCCCTCCTGGGATACATCCACAAAGATTTGGCTCTTGGCTCTTTTATTATGGCAGTTTTGCATCTCCGGCACTGCGCGCTTACAATTCCCCTCTTATGGGTAAGATATATATGAGGTGAACTATATCACACCAGGCTCCACAGCCTATGAACTAATCCTCAGATCTACCTTCTCTCCTCCTTTCTAGTTCAACAAATTACAAAAATGGTACATAACAGTATTGCATAACGCCTCCTCTAATATATTACTCTAATGGAGCGGTATAAGAACCCAAACCCTTACAAAACAATAAAATTACTATGAAAATGCCAACCTAATGTATCAAACTCAATCAACCAACAACCTCTATATGATACCTGCGTATCTATATTTATACATGTCAGGCTCTTCAACCTTCTTACCGAAAATTACCAAAACCCTAACCCTACCGACGTTAGGTCTTCCTCTCATGCACACGTGTTGTTCTTCCTCCATCTGTCGCTTTCCTTGTGCACACTTTCTTGCATGCGCGCGTGATGTTATTTCTCCAGCTGTTACTTCCTTTTCTACATGATTTCTCTCCCATGATCGTTATTCTTTCCACTTCGACCTAGTGCAAATGACCTATGTGACATATCGATGACTATGATCAAATCAATGCTCTGGTGTCAATCAACAGTTCAAATCTAGTCATCACTCAAAATATTTCGTATTCATACTCCAAGATTTTCAGAGGTGTACTCTGAACTCCTCAGAGTTATGCTCCGAACTCTTCAGAGTCAAATCCTATCCATCTAGACCCGTACTCATCCCATTGACCAATCAACTATCGACACACATCATCATACCTACGCTCCTGTTCAATGCCATCTCACTCTTCCACTTTGGCCTACTAAGTGGGACCCCCATGATGATCAACGATTGAGGTTAAACTTGCCCACTTATAGGTCTATAGTTTATACTCAACCTTGGAGTTAGATTTTGTTCAATATCCACCATTTATCACTTCTCGAAATGAATAGACAAATCTATCGACAAATCAATCAAGGCTTCCATGGAATATTCTTCGATACCCTCTTATTGGTGTTGTGCAAATTTCACAATTTTTTGAACGTTGATTGATAAGCTCTGATGGTATAGAAAAATGAATATTCTTCGATGCTTTTGCATCGGAGGGTTGGAACATGCTTCGAAAATGTATTTTCGATGGATGTTTAGATCTGCTCTAGATATATTCCGATGGATGATAGATCTCCCTTGAAAATCTACTTCGATGAATCGATGATTTTGGTTGGTTCAAAGTACATATTCTACAACATCATATCTTACTCCGATGATCTATTATCATGCAAGATCGATGGTTGAGATTTAATATTGTCCCTTCACCGACTGAGGGTCCAGATATAGTCGTCACGCCAATTCGACGGCCACGATCCTCCGAGGAAAAACAAGAGTTTCCTTCAGCTTAATAGTCTGGTTCAGGACTTAGTCAATTTCAAGAGGGTTTCTCCGAGTCTTTTCAATATTTAGCGAGTTTCAATAATTCTTGCCTTGGTCCAAGGAACTCCTTTGCCTACCTAGAGTACCTCTGTTTGATCTTATCCAAGCTCTAGATATATTATCACACTCTAGATCTATTACCCTATTACACATATATTTACACATTATATGTACATTTAGCTCCATATATGCCCCCCCTTTGGATCATATCATATACATTTATCCCTATATATACCCCCCTTGGGTCATAACATAGTACCCTTCAAAAATATTTGTCCTGAAAGATTTGGAATTAAAGGCTTCACAGGTGATGAAACCAAGTAATATGATTTCCTTATGTTCCCGCTTTCTTCATTCCATTGATGATGATCTATCCATCCAAAATCAATTCTTTTCGGTCTTAATCCTTGATGTCTAGTTGTTGCATAATTTTCTTTCCTTTGATTCCATGTATTTTTGTTGTAGCTTCTCTAATTTGTAGTGGTTATTGGTCTTTTATAATATCTTCTTGAAGCGCGGTTTTGTGATGCCTTGTTCCATGAATATTGACAAGTATTCCATCTTCTTCATTCATAATGTTGATATTGACCTTCTTGTCTTCCTTGAAATGTTTCTTGGTAATGAGGGTGTCGATATGGTTCCATTTTTGACGGTTTTTCTTCACTTTGCATGTGAATTTCATCTAAATTCTTTTCAGAGACAATGAAATCCTCTATCTTCCTTGCTTTCAATTTGATGGTTCTAGCCTTGGATATAATACCATGATATTTGGCATGTACATCCTCTAGATGGAGTTCAATTTCTTCAAGTATGTTTTGGTGATCTTCTTGAATATTTTCTTCTTTCTCCTTTTGAAGTTGCAATGTCACCCCATTTATCAAATTCTGAC
>ML816759.1:113125-125434 GCA_009831015.1 Picea engelmannii | reverse complement strand
ATTTCTCATGCGATTTACAATATCATCAAGACGTAAAAAGAAATTTGCAATGCTTTCCTCATTATTCATTTTAAGATTCTCATATTGAATTCTGAGAGTTTGCAGTTTAGCACTTTTTACCTTTGCATCACCTTCATAACTCATAATGATTTTGTCCCATATGTCCTTTGCTGTGTTCAGCTGCATGACTTTGAAAAATTCTGATTCAGTTAGACTTCCTAACAGAGCATTAACTACTTTTGCATTTGTCTCGTAGGTTTTTCTTTCTGTTGTTTCTGTTGGTACTGTAGATGGATATTGATATCCTCCTTCAACAATAGCCCATACATCTGCTCCCAGAGACTGAAGATAAGATCTCATCCTTGTTTTCCAGAAGATTAAATTGTTTCCATTGAAGAGTGGAGGCCTGATAGATGCTAATCCGTCTTGATTGCTCATTTTGATTGAACTTCCTTCTAGCGGCTAAGCCTTTTTCAGAAGGACCTAGCTCTGATACCAATTGATGAGAAATACTGAGAGGGGGGGGGGTGAATCAGTATTTGAGCAACAATGATTTTTCTCTGTTTTCACTAAAAACCTTAGGCTACTTTATAGAGACAAGAGTGCATGCAGAGATCTTTCATTATTTATCAGATGTCTATTAAGCAAAAAAACAGTGTAGTAAAAACATGCAAACCAACGCACATGAGTAAGACACATGAACACCAGGATTTTAAGGTGGAAACCCAAATCGGGAGAAAACCACCGCTTTTGTTGTCTCTGTCTTCAATGATTATTATTAAGAAAACATTCTACAACAGTGTACTAGTGCAGACTCATACTAGTACACAAGCTTCTACCTACAGAAGGCTACAACCTTCTCTCGTTTACCAGCCTTTCCTGGAAGGGAGCTTCAACCCCCTGAAGATAGCACCAGTTTCTACTGGTAGGATGCTTCTACTGAAGGGTTAAACCCTCAAATTCACTGCTGACCATGTTTCATTAATTTTCACGCTGGATCAGGCAGTTTCAACCCTTTGTACATTTGTCAGCAACCATATTTTTCCCAAAACTTTAGAATGTCAGCAATAACCCAGACTTCAATATGCATTGAACATCCTTCGTCAGAGATCCTAACTCTTAAAGTAAATGACCCGTATTGATCAATAATAATATGTGTTGCTTAGCAGTTCATACCTATTGTAACTTACCGGGATTCATTGTAGTTCTGCCACCTGCCCAAATGACCTCAATGACCTGTAGATGTGCCTACTGTCAGAAAATGGCCTCCACATCCTCCAAAAGGGACCCCTGCAACCTATCACCGTCCTTACCGTCCTTACCGTCCTACTTTTCTTCTTCATCTCCCCTGTAGAAAGGGCATCGACCCCTTTTTAAACCCATGGATCCAGGACCCGTTCAACGCTCATCGGGTCCCATATTTATTGCTCGAGGGAAATTCAGGAATTTGAATTAAACCTACGCGTGCCTTTTTAAATTGGGTTTCGACATTCCATACGCTAGCCCTCCTAAGCTTAGCTCCCGGTCAACTTGACCGTCACACCGTGAACACAACCTTACCCCATCAGGGCTACGGGGTTTGTGATGCCTCCATGCATACAACCATGGGATTCCCGATCGTCCAAATACCGATGCTTCGTTACACTGACAACTGGCCTCCACTATGCCTCCGTCCTCCTGCTCTGCTGTGCTGACAGATGCCCCCCACTCATCGGGGTTTCACGGATCGTGATTCTGACTTGCACAAAACTCTTGTCAACGGGATCCCCAATTTCCCGATGAACAAAATGTCGACGACGCCCAATCCTTTGCCATGCGTCCTTCTAGATGAGCGACTCTGATCTTTCCGGGGTTTTGAGACCTGCAAGTCCCGATGCCTGGTGTCTCGGGTCTCCGATGCGCACGATCGCGTGACACGTATCCTTCTTCAAACAGACGGCTCATATTAACTCTCAGGATTTCGAGACTTGTGTCATCGGTCCAGATGCGATCTTTATTCAACGGCTGTGATTAAATCATGAAATCGCTCATCGCGAAATCGACATTCCTGATGTCAAGTGACTTTGTCATTTCAAATTCCTGATCCCCGATACTCTGCTGACGTCACACGTGGTTTGACACGTGTTAAATTCTGCCACGTGTCACTCTGATTCATGACTTACATGTGCATGAGGTGTTGACTCTACCTGACACCTGTCATTCCCTGGTTGTGCCACGTGTCCCTAGCTGACGTGGTCTGCTGTCATGAATTGGATCGACGGTCTAGATCACATGTTGATATGACGGTTCAGGTTCAGTCGGGATTTCTTTCATCGCGATTTCGGGGTTTCTGTTGTAATTGTTCACGGGACTCATGAAACTCCGATTCCCGATTCTCCGATGGCTTATCTCCCTCACAGCTTCTGCAGATTTGACAGCTGTCGCATGCTTGCTTCAACGGATGCGATCAAGTCGTGAAATCACATATCGCGATTTCAGGGTTTTTGTTGTCGAATGAATTGGACATTTCAAAGTCCCGATCCCTGATTCTCCGATGGCTTATCTCCCTCACAACTTCTGCAGATATGACGACTGTCAGCGGCGCTCTGCAGCAATCATACGCGCCCATCCAAAACTCAACCATAAACTGATTGTCTAACATGAAATCTCTTCTTCCTCCTTGGCCTCATCCTTTGCCATCAATGACAATATTTCCAACAGGAGGAAACCTCCAAATGAGAAGAGATCCAATGCAATAAAAATACTTAACAAAACATTACATAGTCTTCTACTTCTATGAAAAGTTTCTCACTAGAAAAACCCTAACTACTTATCGTCCCATCATCAATAGGTACCAACCACCTAGTGGGACTTATTTGATAAATATGACCCTATTACATTCAGTAACCACACACCAACTACTTAATGGGACATATTCAAAGAATATGGCCTCATACATTATTTGACTAATTCCTAAGTACTCCAAAGTAGGAAGGATAGGGTAGGATCCTAACACATACCCCCATTCATAAGTAGCGTTGTCTTCAAGGATGGAGGTCACATGGAAAATGATGTAAAATTGTTGTTGGTTCCTAGGTAGCATCTTTAGGATGTGTATCCTTCCACTATATCAAGACTTCCTAAATAATGTGTTTGCATAATAAACACTCTCTTGTGGTCAGTACTTCCTATGACTAACCAAATGGGACCTTCATCAAGTTCTCTAAACTCAACAATTTTGCACCATGATATGTGTATTCTACCATCATTCAACAAATGGTATCCACTAAATCCATTGGCATTGTCAGTCCATTGAAAAACATTGAAAATAAGTTTCTAGGCACTTATTGACCACCTCTATTTGACCATCTATTTGGGGATGATAAGACATGCTCATTTTCATGTGTATGCCTTGTAGTTTAAATAAATTGTGCCAAACTTTGCTAGTGAAGGTGGGATTACGATCCATCACAATGGAATTAGGCATGCAATGTGATTTAAAAATTTGATCCATGAGGAATTGGATTATTGTGGATGACATAAATGGGTTCTATAAGGCATAATAAAGAGCATATATGGAAAATAGGTCAACTACCACCATGATGACATATTTGTTGCCATATTTATGAAGGCCAAACTATACAATCATAGAAATGTCAGCCTATATAGTGGCAAGGATTGGTAGCATCTACAATGCCTAGAGCCCTTCATTTTTTCACTCTTTCTCCTTTGATACTTATCACATTAAACTATGAAGGTATGTATTCCCTCTTTCATGCTTTCCTGGAAGAATGAGCACTAACATGTTCATATGTTTTATGAAATCCTAAGTGACCCACAATAGGAGAGGAATGAAATTCCGCTAAATCTTGTTCTTTGAAAGTAGAGTTATGTACCAAAAATAATATGCCCTTTATGCCTCAAGGTGTCATTCTTCAAAGTATAGCTAGTAGGGGGGTTGGGACCCTCCTTGAGTTGTTGGATGAGTTCAACTACCTTATCAATGGCCAACCACTGTCATACCTCTGCAATCAAATTTGGTACCAATAAGGATAAGGGAAATATGGACCCTTCCTCATATTTCTTAGACAAAGCATCCGCCATATTCTCCTTTCCATTCCTTTATATGATCTCATAATCATAACCTTACATATTATTGACCCACTTGTATTTATTTGTTAGTGACAACTATTCCAAAAAGTTAGGATGGTTTGTCTTCATATGAAAGTCCCTCCCAATGAGATTGGTTTTAAGTATCAATGACATGAAGAATGGACATCATTTTTTTCTCATAGGTGGAATTTACCAAGTTTCAATCACATAATTTTTCATTGATGAATGTGAATGGTAACCCTTCCTACATTACACTACATTAATACCATTTTTGGAGGCATCACATTCTAGGATGAAATTAAAACGTGCAATGATAAGGCTAAAGTCATACACAATTGGTTATTTTAAGGAACAAAATCCTTGCTCTGCTACATAATTCCAAACAAAGGCATTATTCTTGAAAAATGATATTAATGGGGTTTCAATTCGTCAATAATTATGTGAAAAAGTTTTGTAGTTGTTAACTCTCTTGTTGTCTCAAGCATTCTCGAGCCCAAATCCACCGGCATTAAGTGTATTTGAAATTGCAACCAGACCAATTAGATAAATATATCTATACATTATGGGGTTTTATCTTATTCTTGTAGATTCAGTGGAAAATCCTCTAAATTAGTTGAAAGGATTTGACAAGGTTATGCAAATTGGTCAAAAAATAGTGCTACAGGAAGTTCCTGTAGCACCCTGGTTTTCAAGTAAATGAACTAGTTTTGGGTTTTTTGTGTTAGATGATGATTAAAAATGATAATGAAACCATTATAAACCCTAAAATACACATTAAAACCATTTTTTATATTCAAAAAAGAGTTTTGGAGCAATCTTGTATGGAAAAGGAGAAAACAAAAAAATGGGATTTTCTAGAAATGACTATTTTTGCAGTCAGTTTCAAACTCAGATTATGAGGAGATGAAGGGGAATTTGTGAAAACCAAAATAGGTTTTTTTCAAGTAAAACCTAATATAAAATATATTCCATCATAGTTTACACAGGTGTCATGGTTTTGGAGATACAAACAAGTCTTTACAACTCATTTTTCATATTTGTAAATACATAAATTTTCCTGTTTTAGTCATCTTCTTTGGGAACATATTACAATGCGATGGAAAGGTATTTTGAAAAACAGAAAGATGTTTTTATCAAGAACAAACTAATATACAAAAAAATCCCTCATTTTTCACACATGTGTCATGGTTTAGGCGATATCGAGCGTTTTTTCAACCCTATTTTTCAGAATTTCATTGTAAAAGTGCTGAAGATGAAATGGAACAACCAAGGTGTAATTCATCCTCACATGTGCCAAGGAGAGATTTCAGGTCAAGGTGCCATACATATTTTCAAGGAGGATGTTTATGATAAATATCCTCAAAAAAATTTGGTTTACTTTGAATGTTATTAATTCTTTGAAATCCAAACCCTAGTTTTTAGGTATTGGACTCATTTTCTTAGATTTTTTGTATCTTGTTGATGTAACTAAGTCCAAATTCGACCCCAAGGGGATATATTCATTTCCATTTTGAGAATATAATATCCATGCTTTAATGATCTAGTAGTTTTCATGTAAGTTTTATAAATTTCATATAAACTAGATGCAAAGGGGAGGAGAGAGGATCTCTTAGACCCGAGAGGTCTGAGAGAGAGTTTGAATGATCCAAGAAGGGATGAGAGGGAGCTGTAGTGTATGTAAAGTCTCAGGTTTAAATTGAAGACCTGATTCTATTTCTATTTCAAACAATTTCAACTGATAAATAAAGCTTTGATTAGTTAGTCATTCCATTTATGTGTTATCATATTTTATCACATTTCTTCTATTAGATGTGTGATTGCTGAAGATGTTTTAGTAAAGATTACTACAATGTCTACCATGAAACACATTTAATCTGTTTTGTAATGTTTGGAAATCATTTCTAAGATATTATAAGTTCTTCCTATAGCGATATCAAAAACAAGTTGCTTTTCAATCTTAACGACATTTATGTTTTTCCTGAATTCCTCATTCATATCTATTTGGTCTCAGAACAAATCTATGCCCTATTTAGCCTGACTTGTCTACCATAGAATGTTAGGTTAAGGTCATTGTATTTATGGACTCCATGCCCAATGGTTTCACTTCCTTCTTGTTAAACATATCACTCTCAAAATTTCCCTAAAAAAAACCCAACCCAAATCATTTCTAATTTAAGGCGTGCTAGGCTTGTTCCTAAAGCAGTCTAGGAACAACTTCTAGCATCAAAAATAGTAACTAGAGAGTCCTAAGAAAACACGTAATATTTCCAAAGTCCTAGGTTGTGGTTTATATTTCATAGCCTCAATTTTCTTGGGATCCATTCTCACTTCTATTTGACTAACTATGTCATTGAAGTATTCCACTTCAAAAGAAACAAGTTATGCTGGAATATTTACATGGCTTTATCAACATGATCCACATGTTCTTCCTAATTCTTGTTATAAATTAACTTATATCATCAAAGAATACAAGCATACATTTGCATAGAAAGGGTCGAAAAATATTGTTCATGAGACTCTAAAAAGTCGATGGGGCATTGCAAAGACCAAAAGGAATTATTAAAAACTCAGTGTCCTTTATGTGTGTGGAAGGTAGTGTTAGGAATGTTCATATACTTCATCCATATTTTGTGATACCCTGAGTGAAGGTCCAATTTAGTGAATAACTAGGCACCATGAAGCTCATCAAAGAAGTCACCAATGATTAGGACAATATATTTTTCTTTGATTGTCAACTTATTATTAACACGAAAGTTTAGGTACATGTGTCTGTTTCCTTCTTTCTTCAATACCATGATGATTGGGGATGAGTAGGGACCAATATTAGGAAATATCACAATAGCCTCCAACAGTTCTTGTATGATCTTTTCAATTGCATCCTTTTGTACAAAAGGATGTCAATGAGGATGCATGAATAGAGGTTGAATAAGGCTCAAATCAGTGCTATGCCATGATCATGCTCACCACATGGAGGAGGTAATCCATGGTGTATTTCAAGTAATTCTTGATGTTTATTCAAAACCAAATGGAAATGAAGGTGAATTTCCAATGCTACCAATAACCTGGCTACCATTGAATTCAACAATAATCACTAATGGGCCTTTGTTCAAGAGATTTTCCATAACATGGTGATAGATGATAATTTATTGTGAACCAACCTGGAGATATTTAAGGGTGTGTTTACAACTCTCCTTATTGAATCTCATGTATAACTCCTTGAAATCCATTATAATTGGATCCAATGTTCACAACCATTCTACTCCAAGAACAACATCATATCTTCCCATTTTAATAGGAACTTGTTTGGTTTGAGAAAATAGTCCCCCATTTGGAGTTTCACATTCTCATACTTACCCCACTTCATTAGACCTCCATTGGCTATCATGATTTGAAAATTATCCACCACATGGACATAACAATGCGTTTCTTTTGTGACTCAATGATGAATAAAATGTGGGTGTTTCTACTATTGATTAACATAGTGACCTTTATATTCTTGATATATCCCACCAACTTTAGGTTTTGGGGAGCTTAAATCCCTAATAAATAATGAAGGGAAATTTGGGGTTCCTCACAAAGAGGATACTGGGTGGTTTCTTCAAGAGGAGGAGTAGTAGTCTCTGGTAGATCTAGTTATGTAGTGACTTCCTTCAAAATTTCCCTGAGTGTGCTAGATGGGGCCATATCTATTAAAAGTAATTTATGTTCCTTACATTTATACCCTTTGAATTGTTTTCATTATAATGATAATAATTGTTGATATGTAATCCCATTGGGTTAGCTCGAGTGGATGAGTGTTGTGGTTAGAATCCAAGAGGTCTTGAGGTCAAGTCACTGGTCATATATATTGTGTAGATTGTTGGGCATCCCTTTATGTCTCCACTAGTTTAGGCCTCATAATCAGAGATGACGGTTTATCCTTTTTACCATCCATTGATAATGGGGAAGTACTCGACGGGTTTTTTGTGAGGGTTTCCTTGAAAAAAAAAGGTTGAGATGTTTACGTTCCACTACTTCTGTTGGTGTCAACTATTTGAACCTCAAAGGCTAGGAAACATGTGGCATGGTCATAGGCACTAGAGGGGGAGACAGTTATGGAACAAAATTGGGTCCTTTAATATGGTATTTAATATCACCTATGCTTATATAGCTTATTGAGAGACCTCCAACTAAGTTGTGGGGTGAAACTTATGGACTTGTGCTCTAATATCCTCCTTTAGATTACTAATAAAATGGTCTAGGCCGTAGTATGATACCATTGCCTTTTTCTCTTCGAGAGATTTCCAATGACTATAAACTCATACAAAATTAAGTTCTAGCTTGAGAGTTATGGCCTTTCGAAGTTTTTGGGGTGTTTTAGACAATGGCTAGCCCTGTTCACCACATGGATTCACTTTCCTTGTACTATCCAACATGGAATTATCGTGGCCCTGATCATCATCCTTTAGAAATGACGTGGCCATGGAAGAAAGGTTTACAAGGGAAAGTCTCTATCGATTATTTGTTGGCTTATTCACTTCCAAAACCTCGATGCTTCTTGTTTTCCCTTTTACCTTACCATGCAACCGACTCTATAACCTATTCCTCTGGAATTCAACCTTTCCATTCTCTTTTGTACAACACTAAATCTTCCCAGAAATATGAAGTCACAAAGCCTCTCTCTACTCTAGAATCTATGGTGGAGTTCTTTCCACCTTTGGATATAATGATTAAGATTTACCTGCACTTGACACATTGCTTGGACTTGACTAGAGGGGTGGGGTCCCACACCTAACTCGTGTCCAATCCCATGATGCCACGTGGAGCTATCCAGACATGCCACATCACCATGATGCACGTGGGCTTGTCCTATTGGATCTTGACACTACAATAGGGGAAAATTTTGTGCTTCAACCACTTTTCTTTATCTGCAAATCCTCCAGAGTCCTGCCATGTGGCTCCAACCTTAATCAATTTTAGAGCTTGCATATTAGCACTCCAAACACATAGAGTTTTGAAGTCTCGAACTCCCGGAGTGGGTCCCTCTTTCATATGTGGCGTTCTGCACAGGTGTCCCTACTACGATCTGCCACCTAGAAGATAGATACATGATGATGACACCACCTTGACATTTGGTACCCATCTCTTCGACCCTATACCATATATGATGAGTCAACAGGACACATGGCTTATCCATGTGCTAACATGTGGTGTCTTTGTCACATGATTAGAATCCACCGTCCACTTTGGCCACGTCAGCTCCTGACGTCACTCCATCTTCGGCCTTCGGGAAAACTCCACACCTTGCATCCTGAATCACCCGAAGTGGGTTTTAGATGGAGGGACGAATAATGATTTGATGACCCATAATATTCCTTGGTTTGATCCAATGGATGAAGTACATTCATGGCTTTATTCTCTCGCGATCCACACAATTCTAAGTATTTACTCCCGGAGGTAACCGGCTGGGAGGGTCATAAGGCAGAATGACCGCTTGTTATTAGTCACCCCTTCTCTTACTCTATCCTTCCACTAACACTTGATCTAACGATCAAGGAGGAAATTGAAGGATCCTTATATCTACAACCCACATCACTTCACGAGTTCAACGTTCTGGGATTCTGACCATTTAACACCCTTTTTCTCCAAGAGTGGTCAACGCTGGACTGACCATGGCGTAGATCCAATGGTCAGGGGAGATCCTGAATATCCTCAGATCCACGACTCACATTACTTCGCAACCAAGAAGTGGATCAAGGTTTAACAAGGGGATGAATCCCATGATAACAGGTAAATGACCGCCAAATGTCAGTCAACCACCAAGTTACTGTTCTGACAGGTCACCTTCGACGCATGTAGGACATTGCAATGTTCATTCACCTCGGAGCTCCGGACTCCCAAAGTTCTGAAGTCCAAATAACTTAGCTCCTTTTTGAGTGTAGCAAAGGGTTCCATGGTCCCGGTCATATGGAAATTTGTCAAGCTCCAAAGGCTACACTCCTAACTCTTACCTGATATTTGGTTAAGACCATGGGCGTGAGCTCGTGGTCACTTGGACGACTGGTTTAAAGGAAGCACCCTTCATCTATAGAGCTCGAATTCAACAACAGGAGAAAGTATTTTCGATGGATCAACAGGACTGTAGCTACTAGAAGTCCCGTAGAGTCTATCATGATTCTAGAATTGTAAAATTGATCCTTGGGATAACCCCTTGAGAATTTTCCAACCAATACAGAGGCCAAACTTTTCATCTTACAACCATTCAAATGCAACAATTTACAGAGGAACAATAAGCATTATTGCCATCAATTTCACACAAGCCACATTTTAACACAATTACAGACATTCAACCATTGCATTTCAGTTCAAGTGCATAAGGTATATGAAAAACTTATCTATTACAAGTTGAAGCCAACCAAATGACTATTGGTGTTCACCTTTCCACTCAACTGTAGGCTTAGAGGAATTCACTCTTAGCACTATGGCCACCCCCATGCCAAGCCATGATATCACAAGGGAAATTTTTGCAAATTATTAGTGATCCTCTCTATGTCATAGCCTCTGTGAGGTTTATCAGGTGATCCCTCAACATCAAGCTCACAACCTTCTTCTCAGGTCAGTTTTTCTGGGTTCTCTTTCCAAAATCAAGAAAGGTATCAGGGAGGTTACTCTCCTCCACCTCTCTAACAACAGTAGAAGTCTCCATTCTTCTCCAATGATCTTAGGACCTCCATAGGGTTTATCAAATGCCTTCCCAACTAGATTTCCTCTATGTAAGATATTCCCTTCACAACTACACTATCCCTTGATTCCCTCTCCTGCCAACGCCAATTTCTTTCTAGCCAACACCAAGCTCGTGGCCCTCTTTTTCTCAAGTTTGGGCTTTGGGTCTTCTATGCTCTAGTTCATAACTCTTCCATGAGTTCTATGACCTTTATATTGCACATGATCGTGCATTATTTTCAACAATTATCTTCCTCAGAGACCAAATTCCTCCTCTGTTTCTCTCCTGTAACGAGAACAACTTGTTCTTTTCGTTATTCTATGAACTAGAGAGCCTCACTTACTCTCTTATTTCTCTGGTGTTTTTCTTCTCTTATCATATCTAGATCTTACGCCCCCCATATGGGCATGTTATCCTTATCGTCTGCCTTAGTGTGTATTCTTGCACACCTTTTTCCTCCCCATGAAGGTTCTGGACTTGTCCTATTCCTTCTGTCAGAAGGAACTCAGGTCAATCCGGGCCTACAAGAAACTATACTCTGTGGTACTCTGGGCTGGCAGTTTTCTGTCTCCTCAGCCAGACCCTCCATGCTTCCATTCATTGGGGTAGTTGATTTTTCAACCACCAATCCTTTCTCATAAATCGATTTTTCCTTGGGATCAGGATGAGGCTTATTATTCCATATCAAATATTTCAGCAACGAGGATTGGGTAATCTTGGAATGATGAACCCTCTCTATAGGTTTCCTCACTCTTTCCTCTAGTGATATCATGGCCAGTACTTCAAGGCTTCACACCCACAGCCAATTGTTGGCAATATAAACAATAATAATTTTACATTGTTCACATTCCATAACATGGTAATCATAAGTAATGATTAATTACAAGCTGGGAGAAACAAGGTTATTACAATCCCCTCCCCCTTCAAAGGAACGTCGTCCTTGGTGTTCTTTCTTAGTAAAACCTGTCATACCTTTGTCATTTAGCTGCTTCAGAAATATTGATCCTCTTTCTTGGTCATGTCCTTTCCAGGCCCTTGGTCTTTGTCACTTTCCTTCAATAATTTTGGACAACATGCATATTAATCACAATTTCATGCAAAAACATCTTACTGTTGTGCAAAATTCAGGAGGAATTTTTTTTATAATCTAGCACAATACTTATCTATGTAGTTAATGGATTTTTATCCATACAAATGTCTTGTTATCTTAGCTCACTGCTTTTCCTTGACATACCCATTGTGTGCATGATCCCAATCAATAGTTTATAAGAATTATATGTTGGATTACTGAGAGGGGGGGTGAATCAGTAATAACGTAATTATAATAATTTTTCTTCAAATGTTATGTCAATGTAGAATTATCATCCAATAATGAGCAGTAAGAAATAAACAATCACACACATACACAGTACACCAGTGTTTTACGTGGAAACCCAAATTGGGAGAAAACCACATAATGCTTTTTCTTATAGGTCTTGAAGAATTACATTCATTGGAAACACCAACTTCCTTTG
>ML816759.1:102208-113052 GCA_009831015.1 Picea engelmannii | reverse complement strand
CATCAACCATGCACCAACCTGTAATCAACATGTACCATAAACAAGTGCATCCAACCATGTACCAAGTATGTACCAATCACATGTCAACTACTCATCAACTATGACTCATCAATATGTACCAACGTCATCAACTATACACCTCACGTATGTGCACCAACTCATCAACTACTTGTCTCAACCATGTACTCAACATGTACCACAACCAAAATCCCTCATCAATTTCATCATCCAAATATGATTTGTATCTCTGTAATAGACCTGGTGTATATGATCACATTCCTGGAAACCTTCATTAACTTTAAAAACAAGAGACTAGCATTTTCATCAAACTTTTCTTTAGTCTCACATGCCTAGTTTTGGATTAGTCAACAACCCTAACTTGAAGTTGTTGGCGATGGAAGTCACTCTTGGATTTCTAGCAGGAGCAGAGCCCAACGCCCATCTATTTTATGTCACGATGGTTTATAGATGGGATGATCGAATGGGAGCCAACTCAAAACAATATCATTCCAACTCTAAAACTAGGCCAGCCATGCATAGGTGAGTGAGGTCTTATATAAACTTTAGATAGTAAGATGTAGTAAAGGGTGAACAGGTGGAAGACTTATATAAGAGAAAAGCAGAGGTCTGTTATTAACATCGAGTTTCTAATAGGATGTGGAAGAAGACGTCCAAACGCAATATCATCTTACATTCAAACGCAAAAGCCAAAGAATGCAATAATGCAACAATAAATCTTTTATCATAACATAACTGCAATAATCCGCACGAATCAGTCAATCACGAACTCTCTTAGCATGAGACGAAAATTAGACGGAGTAAGAAAGACTGTCTTTCATAAAACAAGAGATCTCATATACAGATGCATAACCAGAAAACTATAATATCTGTTAAAACTTTACAGTAGGGAGATATGCTCTACCATTGATAGATTACCAAATACCAAGACTGAGTTCATATACTCAGAGAAAAATGCCCAACAGAGGCGCGCCCAGACGCTCAAGGCTTGGTGTCTTTTCAGCCAAAATCGGGCAGGTGTTCTTTGTCAGACGCCACCTTAACTGCGCATGGCTCCTGCAAGGGGGGTAGCTGAGCCATTAAGTGCCGAACTAGCATGTGCAGGCCTTCTCCGGCTGGTCAAGGACTCAGCATGGCTTCTTCAGAAAAGTGGGTACACAGGACCCTCTCGAGCAGACTGCTTGCCAGATTATCCATACTTTACACTTAATACCTGAGGAGAGGTTTCAACCACCCCTTCTCATCTTCATTTAATCCAGGTGAAAACCAGGATCGAGGTCGGATCAGATGGCGCATGGAGATCACGATCATCCTTTCGGAAACTAGGCTCGACACCCTTGGCCCCTTTTTGCATAGCTCCTTTCTTTCCCAAGTGACCATGGGTCGTGACCTTGTGTTTATTCCCAAAATTCTTTCGGCGTTCGCAAATAAGAAGGGGATGATCCATGCTACTTAAAAATGTGATGAACGAAACGTCAAGATGGTTTGAGTTGGTGCCACGCATCCCTTTAGATCTGACAGTTTTGAGCTCTCCTAATGATGCTGTGGACCCGGTTCCTGGACGCTCCTGGAAACTCCCGCATCGATAATATACGGGGCTATTCCTTGCATCTTGAAGTCGCGATGGGCGAAATGGCGAGGAGCCTAATCGCGCTCCAGGTGTCTCCTGAGGATGAACGACTGAGGCTGTTTTGCGATACTGCGGGCCTGACTCCGGGCGCTTTCGACACTCTGGGGTTTCGAGATGTGAGATGACGAGGTACTTTCACCTTTCAAACTCTCGAATGTCGATATGTTGACTTGATATCGCACTATGTGTCGCTGGATCAGACGACCCAGATTTAGTCTTGAAATATTGGCACTTTCTTTGATGCTATACATCGGCTAACTTGGTAGCCCCGATATCCCGATGACCATTGATCTGCCTTGATGAATGAATTTGGGCCGTCGACAATATAACTTCCTCCTTTTACGTGCTCGGGAGCCTTAAAACGATATTTTCCCATGCTTCTTTCGGGCGCTTCTCATGCATCTTGCAGACCTGAATACTCTTGTGACTAGGACAAGAAATGTCACTAACATTAGGCTCCATGGGGGATAGAGTCATCCCCGTGATGCTCTAATAACTCTTTTTCATATTTAGTGCCTTGATGTTGGGCTATGGATTCATTTATTAAGCCGGAAACAAAAAACAGAACACAATATTTACAAAACAAAAGAAGCTGCTTACAGCTTACAAAAAATATTTTTTTAAGAAATGCCCATTTACTGGGCCATCGAAAAATTCTTCGCCTTCCAAATCCTGCAACCTGTAGGTATTGTTTGAAAACACCTCAGATATCTTGAGAGGCCCAAACCAGAGGGCATCAAACTTACTGTGTTTGCCCCTATCCTGCCTGGGTGCATCCCATTTGAGCACCAGATCACCCAGTTCAAAATCTTTCTTTTTTCTCTTTCTGTCAAAGGTTTGCTTGATCTTCTGCTGATGATGGTAGGCCCTGTCCATGACCTATTCCCCGATCTACTGAACTTCCACCATCTGATGAATCCTTCTGACCATATGGTCAAGCTCTCCTTGAAGGTCCTAGAGGAATTTTTCCACAGATAAAGCGAGTTGAGTAGGGAAAACAACTTCTATTCCATAAACAAGTTGGAAAGGTGAGATACCCAGAGAATTTTTTGTTGTCACCCAGTCGGCCCATAGAGAAAATTTGAGCTTTGAATCCCAGGCCCTTTTATTGTCTTCCAATAATTTTTTAATGAGCTTGATCAAACTGTTATTGGAAGACTCCACCAATCCATTTCCTGGAGGATAATAGGGAGTAGAGTGGATCAACGAAATCTCAAATTGTTCATAGAACTTGACCAAAGGCTCAGACCTAAAAGAGGCGGCGTTGTTGGTGAAGATTTTGCTGGGACAGCCGAATGTAGCTATGATATCCTCCAGGAAGCCGATAATTACTTTGTGAGAAGTAGTCCTGGTAGGGGTAGCTTCTATCCATTTGGTGAAATAGTCTGTCGTCGTCAGGATCCATCTGTGTTGGCCGCTTGAGGGAGGATGAATCTCTCCAATGAAGTCTAAACCCCACTGCTGAAAAGGTGCCGAAGCTAATTTAGGCTTTAATGGCAGTGATTTGAGCAGTTGTTTTCCTGAAAACTTCTGGCATTTGATGCAAGCTCTGATTTCTCTGCAGACATCAATGAATAAGGTAGGCCAGTAATATCCAGTCCTGAGAATCTTATGAGCCGTGGTCTTCCAGAAATGATGCCCCTTGCAAAGGCCATTATGGAAATCAAATATAACCTTCTGGGATTCTTGTGGGTCCAGACATCTTAAAAATACCCCTAAAGGGTCTTTCCAGTACAAGGCTTGGTCAATGAAGCAATATCTGACCGCTTTGAGCTTTAAATCTCTCACCTTGCTTTTTCCCATTCCATCAGGAGGCTTCAATTCTTGCAAAAAGTATAATATATCCTTGTACCAGGTGCATGCTACTAGTGATAAGGCACCCTGATAATTCTTATTGGATGACTCAGCTTGCGGAATTTTTGAGCAGTCGTTGATGTAGCTAATCCCCAAGGCTTTGTAATTGGATTCAACCAGCAGCTTGGCTAAACCCTGCACCTTTATCAACTTGGTGGGCTTAATATCCAGATCAAACTCTAGGATTTTGGCAATCCACTTCCCTCTTTTCCCATCCATGTCAGGCTGTATAAGGATGTCCTTCACAGAGGTTGAAGGAACGTATCCTATCACCTTTGAGTGTAGGACATAGATCCTTAAATCTTTGAGGGCTTTTATTAAGGCATAAGCCTGCTTTTCCATGATTTCATACTTGATCTATGCATCTCTTAATGCCCTACTGAAAAAGGAAATGGATTTTTCTTTCCCTTCCTCATTTTTCTGCAACAAGACTGCCGCTACTGTATCAAAAGAAGCAAAAGAGAAAACTAGGAATCCTTTGGAATAGTCAGGACTGATCAGCACAGGTGCCTCAGTCAATGCTCTTTTTATTTGGATAAAATATTCCCTGGGTTCATCGGTCCATTTCACTTCATTTCCCTTTTTGAGCATGGGTGTGATATTTTTCACCAACTCAACAAAATTTGAGACGAATCTCCTCAAGAAATTAATCTTCCCTAAAAAGGCCTGAACTTCCTTCTTGGATCTAGGAAGTGATAGGGTTTGAATTGACTCTATCCTACTAGGATCAATCCTCACTCCTTCTTCTGATACTATATGGCCTAATAGCTTCCCCTCCTTTGTAGAAAACAAAGACTTTCTGGGGTTTAAGGATAGGCCAAACCTCCGACACTTCAGAAAAACTTTCCTCAGATGACTGCAGTGCTCTCTGTCAGACCTGGAGAATAATGTTATGTCATCCATGTAGATTACTACAAACTTATCTTTCTCCTCGATGAAGGCTATGTCCATGGCTCGCTGAAATGTTTCCCCTGCGTTCATCAATCCAAAAGGCATTTTGGCATACATGAATGTGCCCCAAGGAGTGGTGAAGGCCGTTTTTTCTCTGTCCTTAGGTATGAATGATATCTGATTGTAGCCAGAAAAACCATCAATCATGGATATCCTAGATGCACCAGTTACCCTCTGCAGTATTTGTTCCATGTTGGGCAGTGGATAATTGTCCTTCCTTGAGCTCCTGTTTAGGTTCCTGAAATCAACACAGAGTCTGATTTCTCCACTTTTCTTCCTTACCGGGACCAAATTGGCCACCCATTCGGAATATCTCAAGGGGATGATAATTTGGGCATCTAGCAATTTCTTCACCTCCTTCTCCATGACAGGTAGCAACATGGGATTTATTTGTCTCAGCTTTTACCTGAATGGCTTAGCCTCTTCTTTTAGTGGGATCTTGTGTTCAATGACAAATGTGTCATAAGTCTTGAGGTCTTCATAAGTCCAGGAAAACACATCAACAAACTCTTTTAGCAACTCGATATATTCGGCCCTCTGTTCATTGGTCAGGCTGCTTGATAATCTGAAAAAATTAGGCTCCTCCTGTGTACCAATGTTGCATTCAGATGTCTCAGCATCTTTGTTTGAAACACCACCCTTTATTGCCACATCATTTTTGTCAAACAGTCTTTCTAAAGGGACTAGTCCCCTCAGAATGTGATTACTGGGCAGCTGAATAATCTGGTGATTAGCAATTCTATTTAAGAATATCTCAGAGGGAGGTTCACCTTTGAGATCAGGATCCTGATCAATGTGTAATGCTGAAAACTCATCGAGGGACTGAAGAAATTTTTTGATTTCAAGATCGTCCTCGAATACCTCCCAATGATTTACATTGTCCGAGATGGATGGTCTGTATCTTATTTCGACCTCAGCATGGATCTTCGACGGTGGAGGGACCCTGGACAAACTAGCCGAGACGGATAAGGAGTCGGCCAAGGTATTTTCGTCCCTTGGGATAAAAGTAATGTTGAAAGCTGAGAAGAAGTTATCAATCAGGTCCCATACCTCGTTTCTGTAACTCCTGAGCTGAGGATGCTTGGCCCAATAAACGTTCCTAACCTGTTGGATTATTAATTCTGCAGCTCCGAACACTGTCACCTCTTTAATTCCCATTTGTTTTGCATCCCTCATACCAAGAACAAGAGCTTCATATTCCGCCACATTGTTGGTAGTTTCAAATTCCAGCTTGTATGACAGGGATATGGTCTCTCGACAAGGCAATATGAAGATCACTCCAGCACCTGCGCCTATACTGGAGGAAGCTCTGTCAAAGAACATCTTCCAAATAGAGGTGGTTGGAGGAGGTATATTCTAGTTAAGAATGAGCTGCTTTCTCATCTGTAAAGGGACCTCAGGAGTTTCAGTGATCTGTAACAAACTAGCCCCTAAGTCGGTGTCAAGTGAAAAGATGGGGTGATTAGTGGGGTTTTCTTCAACACTGACAATATAGGTTAGCTGGGATTCTCTGTACAACCTACTATGTTCCCCTCCAAAGACTGGAATGGTGGCATATGTGAGATCCATCTGTAACGTTCCTTCAAGTATTTTAATCCAAGAGCTTGACAACAACATGCGAAACTTGGGGGGAACGTCTTCTACCACAATATCCATGACCACACTCTTCATGGGCAGCTGTAAAAAAGAAACCACCAGGTCTTTGATGACTCCTAGACATTGCACTCTCCTTGAGTCGAAAGAATACAAATCATGATAAGATTTTGTCACCTCCAGTCCCAACTCTTCCATCACTTTTTTGGGCATAAGGTTATGGGAAGCCCCTGAATCCATGAGGCAGTTATGCAACACTTTATCGTGTATATTCAAGGATGTGTAAAAGGGAGGGGATGAATCATCTATATCTTCTACCATGGGCCCTAAGATGACTGTTGGCTTTTCATCTTAAAAGTTTATTGAGCCAGAGGGAGGCTGGGGGGACTCAGATTGTAGCAACTTGGAGAGGGACCTTTTGAAATCTTCGTTTTTAACGAGATCAGATAGGGGTACATGAATTCTAATCTTTTGAATCTCATGCTCAAAATTGAAGGATGGGATAGTTTTAGGAGCTTCCCTTACCTCAGTGACAGGCTCTTTGGCTGCTCGAGAAGCACTCTGAGTTTTCTTTTCTTTAGTAGTGGCTGCTGCAGCTTTAGTAGACCTCTACGTTATGGGGGACTGGTCCTGGTTGTCAAAATTTCCTTCTTTCCTCTTCGACCTAATATTATATCTGTTAGGAGTGTTTCCATATCTTTCCCCTCTACTCAACTCGTTGATTTGAGCGTTGATAAGGGATTCTTCATATGCAGATTGAGTCAAATGAGGAAATGGGGACGTGTCCTCAATGCAGTGGATCTCGGGGTCGAGTTCATCCATCTCCTCCCCCTCCTCATGAGATACTAGGTTGTTCTGGAAAGGGGTTTGAATCCTCCGATCGTCTCTATCCCTGCTCCTTTGTTCCCTAGGAAAATCCTGTGGCACATTGTTATTAGGCTTCCTGAAACCTCTACCATTTGCATTTTGGGGATTTCTGTAGACGGGTTTCCCTTCTAATTCCCACCTTTCCATCTCGGCAGAAAGTGATTTTAGCACTCTTGCTGTCTCGTCTATCTGAAGGGGCAGGGGAGAGGAACTGGATGGGGAAGCTTCAGGCCTCTGCCTAGATATGTTTCTACCAACAGTATTCCTGAGTCGGTCAGCGACCAATATATTAGATTCTACCTCCACGGCTGCATCCTGCATGTGGGATAGCATAGTAGATCTCCTTTCCCTCAATAGGAGGTAGAAATCGAGATCAAAGGCGCTAGCATAAGTGATCTTTGTGGAGGCTTCGGAGGGTTTTATCTCAGCCAGGATTCTGTTGTACATTTTATTGAATCTCTTGGAGAAGTCGGAGATAAACTCCCCTTCTTTTCTCTTTAAAGACCCAAACTCTATCATGTAATACACAAAATATTTTTAATCTCCCCACTGTCTAAAAAAGGCACCATCCAACGCTTCTATCCCATTGATAGATCCATGAGGTAGGGCCTTGAACCATTTTCTAGCTTCGCCTTGAAGGCTATGGACAAAAATCCTCATCCATACATCTGCGTGCATGTTGATGTTATCATCTGTAAAACTATAGAAGGATTCCAGGTGTTCTTCCGCAGATATGTCCCCCTTGACTGTGAATTTAGGCAGCTGCTTGAGGTAACCGTCTGCTGGAAGGACATTAAGCTGTTGAGGTAGCATGAGGGGAGCATACCTAGAGGCTATAATGGCATCCATTCTGGTCATGGGGGGATTTGGTCCTGCCATAGGGATATTATGTGGAGGAGAACTTGGAGGGGAAGGAGTTCAAAAAGGGGATACTGGGGACGGGATTCTGAGGGGAGTGGGAAACAATAGGGGATTCAGGGAGAAGGATAGTGAGCTAAAGCCGACATATGTTTCTCTTTGTGCAGAAGAGATGACCGTGGAAAGAGGAGAGGCGGTAAATCTGGGAGTGGGGAAATCTTCAGCGGTCGTAGGTGTACACCAGGATACAACTTCAGAGGAGATGGGAGTGACAAGTATTTCTCCCTCTAATCCCAGACCAGGGGGGAAAACCTCAACAGGAACACTCTCAAAATTCAAGAAATGGGAAACTTCAGAAGATGGTCTGCCAGGAAATTGAGGCAGAGAGAATGGAGTTTCTACAAAGGGAGACGA
This sequence comes from Picea engelmannii, assembly GCA_009831015.1. Taxonomy (NCBI): domain Eukaryota; kingdom Viridiplantae; phylum Streptophyta; class Pinopsida; order Pinales; family Pinaceae; genus Picea; species Picea engelmannii. The sequence goes on along the minus strand of ML816759.1, from coordinate 104,867 downwards.
CTGATTACCTGGTTCGGTAGTAGAAGTTTCTCCTTCAGGGGCCTTTTCTTTACCGAGAACCACCTCCTGATCTGTTCCAGGCGTAGCTGAGGATGGGACCGCGTGTGTCTAGCTCTGAAAGCCACAATTGAGGTGGTAGGGTCACCACAGTGGAGTCTTCACAATGGAGTCGCCAGGTGCATAGAAACAATATTTAAAAGGCTCTGATACATGATGCACCTTCGGAATCAGAGGCTCAATGTCGTTCAATCCCGAGGAAAATTTTCAACTTCGTCCCCGACAACGACGCTGTAAATGTTGGCGATGGAAGTCACTCCTAGATTGCTAGTAGGAGCAGAGCCCGACGCCCATCAGTTTTATGTCACGATGGTTTATATATGGGATGACCGAATGGGAGCCAACTCAAAACAATATCATTCCAACTCTAAAACTAGGCCAGCCATGCATAGGTGAGTGAGGTCTTATATAAACTTCAAACAGTGAGCTGTAGTAAAGAGTGAACAGGCGAAAGACTTATATATGAGAAAAAGCAGAGGTCTGTTATTAACATCGAGTTTCTAACAGGCTGTGGAAGAATACGTCCAAACGCAATATCATATTACATTCAAACGCAAAATCCAGAGAATGCAATAATGCAACAATAAATCTTTTATCATAACATAACTGCAATAATCTGTGTGAATCAGTCAATCACGAACTCTCTTAGCATGAGACGAAAATTAGATGGAGTAAGAAAGAATGTCTGTCATAAAACAAGAGATCTCATATACAGATGCATAACCAGAAAACTATAATATCTGTTAAAACTTTACAGTAGGGAGCTCTGCTCTACCATCGATAGATTACGAAATACCAAGACTGAGTTCATATACTCAGAGAAAAACGCCCAATAGAGGCATGCCCAGACGCTCAAGGCTTGGTGTCTTTTCAGTCAAAATTGGGTAGGTGTTCTTTGTCAGATACCACCTTAACTGCGCATGGCTCCTGCAAGGGGGGTAGCTGAGCCATTAAGTGCCGAACTAGCGTGTGTAGGCCTTCTCCGGCTGGTCAAGGACTCAAAATGGCTTCTTTAGAAAAGTGGGTACACAAGAGCCTCTCAAGCAGACCGCTTGCCAGATTATCCATACTTTACACTTAATACCTGAGGAGAGGTTTCAACCACCCCTTCTCATCTTCATTTACTCCAGGTGAAAAATAGGATTGAGGTCAGATCAGATGGCACATGGAGATCAAGATCATCCTTTTGGCAACTAGGCTCGACTCCCTTGGCCCCTTTTTGCATAGCTCCTTTCTTTCCCAAGTGACCATGGGCTGTGACCCTGTGTTTATTCCCAAAACAATTTCAGCGTTCACGAATAAGAAGGGGCTGATCCATGCTACTTAAAAACGCGATGAGTGAAACGCCGAGATGGTTTGAGTTGGGGCCACGTGTCCCTTTAGATCTGACGGTTATGAGCTCTCCCGATGATGCTGTGGACCCGAGTCCTGGACGCTCCTGGAAACTCACGCATTGGGAATATACGGGGCTATTCCTTGCATCTCGAAGTCATGATGGGCGAAATGGAAAGGAGCCTAATCGCGCGCCAGGTGTCTCCTGAGGATGAACGACTGAGGCTGCTTTGCGATACTGCAGGCCCGACTCCGGGCGCTTTCGACACTCTGAGGTTTGGGGTTTCGAGATGTGAGATGATGAGGGAATTTCACCTTTCAAACTCCCGAATTCCTATATGCCAACTTTTTTTCGTGCTATGTGTCACTGGATCGGACGACCCAGATTTAGTCTTGAAATATTGGCACTTTCTCTGACGCTATACATCGATTAATTTTGTAGCCTTGATATACCGATGACCATTGATCTTCCTTGATGAATGAATTTGGGCTGTCGACAACATAAATTCCTCCTTTTACGTGCTCGGTAGCCTTAAAACGAGATTTTCCCATGCTGCTTTCGGGCGCTTCTCATGCATCTTGCAGACCCGAATACTCTTGTGACTAGGACAAGAAATGTCGCTAACAGAAGTAATGATAACTTTGAACTTGTAATGTATAAATATATGAAACTGATACACAATTTTATTTAGTGTGTTTAATGCAATTCCTCCCAATTTTCACTACTTGGAACCTCTCAGAAAAGGAGTTATAGAAAAAATGACATACCTTGCTGAATTCTGGCTTATTCTAGAGAGCGACCTTGTAGAGTGTTCCATGAACAAAATATTTGATGAAATGATATAAAAATATTACATAACATACTTCATATTTTAACCTAACCAACACATTTTGTATCACTAAATTTGGATTTGTTATGAATAAGTTATGACGTTTTTACCCGAAACACCTGATTTTGACTAGTTTCAAGACATGCCACAAACCCTATTTTACACGGAGTGTAACTCCCAAAATACAATGACCCACAAGATGATTTTTTTTTCAAAGATACTTGGATATGTTTTCTCACTTTCATAGCAATTTCACGGTCTGAATCATTATAGAAATTTTTTTATAGCGAAAATGGTGAGATGACCTGTAAATAACATACCTTAGAAAGCACCATCAAAATAATTTATCCTTCCTTGCATTTCGGCTTTCTTTTCTTCACCTTCACTTAGAATTCCAGTTTAGATATCGTTGGTTACCTCAAACACATATAGATATTCAA
>ML816759.1:23666-54827 GCA_009831015.1 Picea engelmannii | reverse complement strand
CAAAAGGGGAGGTCCGCGGGCTCGACCCCGGGACCTCCCCTTTATACACACTTTAATATATTCTCTGCAACCACTAGGACAATGACCTCACATTGGTTGCAATGCCACTTTCTTTATTTGAAACATGAATCCACCTAGTTCTGGGAGAGGGCGTGCATGGGTACAGATCAACATGGTTTTTGAGACAAATTATTCAACATTTATTGTAGATTGTAGGGCACAAAAACCGAGACATAGTTTCTCTTGGTCCTGGGAGTGCTAGAGTCGGATCGAGGCATGGAGACAGTCATTTTTGGGTAATTCGATGCCACAAATTAAATGGTCTTGTTTGTTTTTTGATCTGAGAAAAACTTTTGCAGCTTGATTTCATAATGAGGTATACTTATGTATTTTGCCAAATTCTTTTGTTGAGTTAATAAAAAGGCCTACCCATTTGAGAGCAGGATCCAGAGACGTAGTCCACCAGGGACACACTTTGTTATCAAGTTTTTTGTGTTCATATTTGATGCTTATGTCTCTTCATTATTGATCTTTTCCTTCTTTAATGGTGCACTTTAATTTATGTTCATTTAATGAAATTCTTTATAAGTCACTCGATGAAAATATCCTGAATCATGTTAATATCAGAGCCGTCATCTTTGAATTGAATTATTGAGTGTGGATTCTTACTAGGGCCAAGTATAAACAAGGTGAAGGAAATATTAATACTTTCAATCTCGAATTTGGATGTGCATCTCGAAGGAATAAAATGGTAGAAGAGGGAAAGTGTGATGAACAGGAGAAAAACTTTCATATGGTCTTTTATTGCATGTCAGAAATGGTCGAACAAATGTATGGAGACTACGAGAAGAGGATGAAGAAGAAAGGGAATAAAAAGGAATCACATGCTGATGATGATTCTTTGGTAAATCAAGGGGCTAGAGGAGACCCTTTTGAGCCTCGATATTCACCATCAGGTTCTCATTCTTCTTCATCTGAGAAATCTCATCATTCTCATCATTCTATCCATAAATCCTCTTTTAAGAAACCATTATTAAAGCTTGATGTAAAAGTTTCTTTACCTATGTTTAATGGAGATGCTAATCCTGAAAAGCTACATAATTGGATCCGATAGGTTGAAGTACATTGTCATGTTCAACATATTGATGAAGAGGAAGTTAAAGTGCAACTGGATTCTCTTCGATTGGAAGGCACCGCTCTTGTATGGTGGGAGAGAAAACTTCAGGACATAAGTAAGTGTGGTAATCTTCTTTCCTTATGGTCAAAATTTAAATCATCGATAAGGAATTTTTTTTATCTATTGGGTTATTTACATAAAGCAATGATGGAATGGCAAACTTTAAGGAAAAGTAAAGGTCAAACTGTACAAAGTTTCATAGAAGAATTTAGGAAGAAAGCTCTTGCATTAAACATTCCTTTGGATTCTTATGAAACTTTAATGAAGTATATTGGTGCACTTCACAGTTTTATTCGTCATACTTTTCTCTTGTTTAACCCCACCAATCTTGATGAAGTTTGTGTGCAAGCCACTCACCTTGAGAACAGGGGAAAACATGTTCAATAAGATCCCACAAAGAAACCTTCTAGTCTCCCACATAATCCATATAAGAAGTTTAAAAGGAAGGACAAGAAGACTACCACAATGAGGAGAGAAGGAGGAAATCCATCCTCCACTCATTGCAAGAAACGTGGTCATGATGATTAACACTGTTGGAAACTGCATCCAGAGAAGAGACCGAAATAGTTTGGTGGAAAGGAGAAGAAAAAAACCGTTTCTACAGTGCAACAATATCTTGGTTCTGATTTAGGAGACGAAGGAAAGATCACATCGGTTGGAGTACAAGGTAAATATTCCCTTCATGCTAGTTCAAATTCCAATAATGAATCTCATGATGATGAATGAAAGAGGAATGAATTATTTCACATAAGAGTTGTATCTAAACACACTAAGATAGATACATTATTTGATCCAGGTTCCTAAGTAAATTTGATATCTGAAGCACTTGTCAAAAAGATGGGTCTTGAAATGAAACCACATCCAAAGCCTTATCCTCTTGGTTGGGTATGCGATAAAGAAAAACTTAATGTCACCAAACAATGTTGGTTTAGATTTTCTATTGCTTCAAAGTTGATTGATGAAGTGGATTTGGATGTTGTATCACTTGATATATATGACATAGTGTTGGGGAGTCCTTATATTTATGATAGAAAAGAAGTCTTCTTTCATCATGAGAACAAATACCACCTTACTAAGGGGGGAGTGGAATATATTGTTAGATCTCACAACATGAGGGTAAACACAACACTTGTTAGTGCACGTCAAGTGAAGAGACTCATAAAAACTAATAAGAGATATGTACTCATGGTCATAAGAGAGAAAGATGTCAGAACATCTGATGCTTTCCAAGGATGCGATCCTTCTCATAAGAAAGAATTAATTGATATTGTTTCTAAGTATGATGAGATTTTCCAGGAACCAGATGGATTACCTCCTAAGAAGGAAATCCAATGTGAGATACATCTTCAATAGGATTCTCCTCTTCCTAATGTGGGCATGTACATGATCAAGAAGTAGGTACAGGGCTTATTGGATCAAGGGGTCATCATACCCAGTTCATCTCCTTGTGGTTATCTGATCATGATGATGCCAAATAAAGATGGAACATGGAAAATGTGTGTCGATTACTGGGCCTTAAATAAAATCGCAGTGAAAAATCGATACCCTCTTCCTTGTATAGATGATTTACTTGATCAGTTAAAGAATATTGTTTATTTCACTAAGTTGGATTTGCATAGTGGATACCATAAGATCAGGGTTGTAGAACAGGATGCATGGAAGACTGCCTTTAAAAACAAAAAAGGATTGTTTGATTGGTTAGTTATGCCATTTGGGCTTTGTAATGCTCCGACAACCTTCATGCATGTGATGAATGATGTATTCATGCATTTCCTACATGATTTTGTGATTGCATATTTAGATGACATTAATATTTTTAACGAGACTTAGGATGAACATGTGAGGCATATAAAGCAAGTATTGGATACTTTGCAAAGTGAAAAGATATATGTAAAATTGTCTAAATGTGAATTTGGCAAGACTGCACTTGTGTACTTAGGTCATATTGTAAGAGGAGGACAATTAAAAATTGATTATTCCAAGATTGATGTAATTTTAAATTGGCTTGAGCCCAAAAGTGTAACCGAGATACAAAGATTCTTAGGTGTAGTCCAATATTGGAGGAGGTTCATTTCAAACTTCTCCTTTAGAACAACTCCTTTGCATGCCTTAACCAGTGTGAAGAACACTTTTCAGTGGGAGAGAAAGGAATAAAAAGATTTTGAAACTTTGAAGGAAATATCAGTACCGCACCAGTATTATCACTGCTGAATCTTCAAAAACCCTTTGAGATCGAGACAGATTCTAGTAGATACACCATGGGTGCAGTATTGATGCAATATCATAAGCCTATCTGTTACCACTTTGAAAATTTTAACCAAGATGTTGTTAACTATGCTACATATGATAAAGAGTTGTACGCATTAGTTCAAAGCGTAAAGAAATGGAAGCACTACTTGTTAGGGAAGGAAACAATAATACATATAGATCACCAACCCTTACAGTATCTCCAAGCACAAACCAAATTGCAACAATATTGAAACTACAAATGGATGGGTTTTCTACAACAATTTCATTTGGTAATCAAGTACAAAAAGGGTACAAGTAACAAGGTTGCTGATATGATTTCTATACATCCTATTGTTGCTTCTATTATTTTGAAGAATACTCCTTTATCTCATGATATCTATGTGGAACAATATGCCATTGATGAAGATTTTAAAGAAGTATATGAGAAGATAACCCATGGTGCACACGTAGAGAACTATTTTCTGCAAGGAAAACTACTCTACCATCTTGGAAAGCTGTGTATTCCTACAAGTCAATGAGTCCATGTAATACTAGAAGCTCACACTTCACTTGTGTCTTGGCATTTTTGGATAGGAAAAACTATGGCGCATTTGTAGAGGTTTTGTTTCTGGCCTCAAATGAAAGAAATTGTAACTAAAGATGTAAAGGGGTGTGTGATGTGTTCTACTTGTAAGCCCACTAATAGAAAACTGGGGCTATACTCACTACTACCTGTTCCATCCCATACACGGTTAAGTATCTCCATGGATTTTGTAGGGGGTTTTCTAATGTTGAAAGGGGGTCATGACTATTTGTATGTTGTAGTGGATAGGTTCAACAATATGTGTATATTGATGCCATGTAAAAGAAAATCACTATTGAGAAGACTACTAATATCTTCTTTCAGTATGTTTGGGTTCACTTTGGGTTACCCATATCCATTATCTCAGATCACGATACTCGATTCCTTGGGGATTTTTGGACAAGATTGTGGAGAATGATGGACACCAAATTGAAGAGGATCACTGCTTTCCATCCACAAACTGACGAACAAACAAAGGTTGTAAATCGAAAAATGGTACCTTTGCTTCAAGGCTATTGAAACAAGCATCCCAAGTTATGGGATGAACATATGCCCTATGTACAAAATGCTTACAACCAAGCCTTACATTCCTCCACTCAATGTTCGCCTTTTGAGACATATTTTGGGTACCTACCTAAAGTTCCTTTAGACTTGATGTATGGGAGAGATACAGATTCAAATGAAGAAAGAAAGGAGGACAGAGCCCACAAGTTCATCTAGAGGATCCAACAAGTGCACAAGGAAGTCAGGAAATAGTTGGATAAAAGTCAAGAACATTATAAATCTCAACATGAAAAACACAAGGTTGATCATCAATTCCAGGTTGGAGACCGGGTATGGCTTCACATCATCAAGGAGAGATTGAAGGGTGAAGGAAAGAAACTCAAGCCCATTCATTATGGACCCTTCACTATTTTGGAGAAAAGTGGTATTGATGCTTTTCTTCTAGGTCTTCCACCTTATATGCAGATTTAATCAGTTGTAAATGTAGAGAACTTGAAACTTTTTGAGCCTCCCATGATCATGGATCAGGATGAGGAATTTTCAATACCTTCAGTTGATGAGTTTTCTCCTGAGTACTTGGATGAGTTAAAGGAATATATCATCTTGGACATAAGGATGAGGACTTCACGCAAGGGTGATGTTGATTATCTTCAAGTAGGATTAAAGGGCACACATCCAAGTAAGGCAAAGTGGATTGAGAAGGACAAGGTGAGGGAACTCTTCCCTCACTTATCTGTTGATTGATGAAAGCTTTTGGTGGTCCAAAAATCTCTCAGTGGGAAGGAGTGATCCAAAAAGGATCCAAATAAGACTAAGGATAGCTCAGAACTCACAGAAGTAACCCAGGACGCTCAAAATGGCCTCAACAAATAGAGAAAGGGAAAAAAATCAAAGTTCTCAAAACTCAATGAAAATGACATCATCACGAAGATCGCATCGCAATATTTCCAACGTTGCAAATGACTGGTCAAACGGAGTTATGAATCAAAATATATTCACGGTCAATGTTTGGTCAACCTCGCTCAATCAACAGGGGGATGAGTCAACACCGTATTCCTGGCATCAACACCAGTACAAATGATGTCAGCATCCATACAACATATGTGGCATGTGAAGGAGGTGACACATGTCATGAGGACATCAACATGGTGACATGGAAACACTAGAGGATGCCTCATGCCACTCATATTTGGCATTTCTGGGTCATTTCATGGACCAGTAAAATTGCGCTACGTGGCAATCTATACAACCACGTGGAAGCTCATATAGTGACGTGGTAGGATGAGTTGGAAGTTGAGTAAGTAGAACATATGCTGACATGGCAGAGTGATTTCACAGTGGTTGAAGTGACCCAATGGTTGGCTGCCACATGGTAGTGGGCGAATTCCCAATGACAACCCATGATCAAAAATTAAAAAAAAATTAATATTTGGTGGGTCCACCAAATCTGGAAACCGACCAAAATTTAGAATCCTTGTCAAATTTAACGAAACAAACATGTCAAATACACACACACACACACACACACATATCAACGGTCAAGCCAAAAGAAGAGCCCTGCGGGCTCAACCCCAGGACCTCCCCCTTTATGCATGCCTTAATATATGCTCCACAACCACTAGGCCAACAACCTCACATTGGTTTCAACACCAGTTTCTTTATTTAAAACATGAATCCTCCTAGTGTTGGGAGAGGGCGTGTGTGGGTACGGACCGACATGATTTTCGAGACAAACTATTTAGCATTTATTGCAGGTTGCAAGGCACAAAAACTGAGACAAAGTTTCTCTTGGGCCTGGGAGTGATAGAGTCAGATTGAGGCATGAAGACAATCATTTTTTGGTAATTCGACGCCACGAATTCAATGGTGCTATCTTTTTTCTGATCTAAGCAAAACTTTTGCAATTTGATTTCAGAATGAGGTATACTTATGCATTTTTTCAAATTATTTTGCTGAGTTAATAAAAAGGCCTACCCATTTGAGAGCATGACCCATAGATGTATTCCACCAGGGACAAACTCCATTATCAATTTTTTTGTGTTCATATTTGATGCTTATGTCTCTTCATTACTGAGCTTTTCCTTCTTTAATGGTGCACTTTAATTTATACTCATTTAATGCAATTCTTTATAAGTCACTCAATGAAAAGATCATGGATCACAAGATGTGTTGCATTGGGATGGATTAAGAAATAACGGTGTTCGTTCGTAGGAGTATATAATGATGTAAATGTTGCAAAACATGCATAAATTCCAAATACAACTTTTGACATGAGACTATTGAATCTCTGGACCTACAAGTCCTTTGCTAAGGTAGTAAAGGACATGTAAATCAAGAGGTTGCAAAGTAAATCAAGAAGTCCAGAACATAATTAGGAGGGATAAATAAGGGAGTCGAAATCAAGGCCTTCCTTAAGGTGTTGAATGACCATTGGGATTGATTGTCCCAAACAAACGACACACCTTTCTTCAATAAGCACAAAAATCCTTTGTTTATCTCAACATAATTGATAATGAATCTACGCAATAAGTTTTTCTTCCCTTGTAAAAATTTGAAGTTGGATGATAGTATGAGGAGGAGGAAAGTTGATAATCACCTCAAACTTTAAGAGATTGACCATGATCCAAAAATTGGACACAATAAATTTTAGCAAGTTCCCATACGCCATGCAAAAGACACACTTATGTGGGTTCAAACGAATATTATAGTATCATCATCGAGTAAACAACTATCGAATGACTCAGATGATCTTCAGGCCGCTTGGAATGAGAAACCAAATTGTCTAAGTATGCTTCTATAATATTTTTTATGTCATGAAACACGTATGACATGGTCCACTAGAAAGTAGCCCCAACATTTTAAATACCAAATGGAAACTTTCGGTAAGCAAAAGTACCCCAAGGACAAATGAAGGAAGCCTTGTGTTGATATTTCGAGTTGATCTGTATCTGATTATAGTTGGAGAAACCATCCATGAATGAGAATATTTCACTCCCGACACACTCATCAACAATCTAATCAATGAATGGGGTTGGATAATTATCCTTAGGACAAGCCTTGTTCAAATCTCTATAATTAACACAAACCCTAATGGTGCTCCATTTCTTAGTGATTAGAACAAGATTGGATAACCATTTAGTCAAGGGGAACAAATAGATAAACTCTACATGGAGAATATTTTCAACTTCCACCTTGATGGTAGCAGATTTCTTTGAGTTTAATGGTCGGATCTTCTGCCGAATTTAATCTCATGTTCGACAATCTGGGGGTTGATTCCAGGCATTTCTTCATAGGAACAAGAAAAACTGTCGCAGAATTATTTGAATAGGGTAGTGTAAAGGTCAAGTTCATGAGGTGAACAATCAAAACCTATTAATATGTGCTCCATGGAACCTAACTTAACTGATATGTCAATTGGGATAGTTTTTGATATGTTATCCAAATTCTCTTTTGAAAGTACATCATGAATCATAATGGGATATTGGTACGATTGGACATGGTTAGGAGCAACGAGATTTGTAATGTCCACCTATAATTATTCCAAATCTAGAAGAAATGATGCATGATGGTGCATTCCATCCCAATCCCTATCAAGTGAAGCTATGACTTCCATGATGGTCTCATCAAGAAGAAAATCAATATCTAGGAAGTCACGTGAAGCATGAAGAGGAGAGACCACCTATGAAGACCTCAAAGACTGATCATATTCGACATCCTATTGGAGATCTGAATTAGGGTCAATAGATATTGACTAGATCTCCTGGTAAGTGATCTCAACTACTGTGATAAACATATTAGCTTGATAATACTCAATGTCCTCTAGAAGAGAAACCACCCATGGACCAGGAGACCCAAGGGATTCACTGGTAAATTAAGATATCATACTGATAGGAGTAATGTTCGTGGAAGGGGATGGTGGGGGAAGGTTGAATTTACCCATAAAGGATGATTTCTTGAAGATCCTCACACCAACACTTATGTAAGCACTCCGAGAATCACCAACAAAGGGTACATTAGAAACCAAATTGGTTCTAAGGTATGGGGTGAAAAATGCGATATGGTCAATGGTGCCTGATGGGTAAACTATATACCTTAATTTCCCTCAATTAAATTATCGACCAGGGTAAGTAAACTTAGAGTTGTGACATAGTATGAGTCAAGGTAGGGGAAGGGTTAACTGTTTATGAAGTTTGGAAAGTAGATTGAGCTAGGAAAGAAGATGGTTTATCCTAGGGAACAATACTTTATCTTCAATTTACAACTCTATTTTAGAAGAAGATTATAAATAAACTGAACTCTATATGGACAATGAACTTTAATTTAAATATACAGAGCAATTTATTAGTTATGAATAATGAAATCATTACTCTAAGTAAGAAATTGTTGAATATAAACAAGCCATGTTTCCTTAAAAGAAGAAGCAATAAGTGAACTCTAGTCTTAATTACTTTTATTCTATAGGAAATAAACCATATCTTAACATTAATCTTACTAACTGAAAGTAAACAAAATCATAATGACATCTAAATATAATGATTGTGTCTACGATGACGAATTATATCACGATGACACCTTGGCACTACTAATAATTCAAACAAAATGCATGCAATATTGAACTCTACAGAGATGTGTAAAGTAGAGATGAAACAATCTAAAGAAAACTTCGCCATTAAAGAAATATCGATTGATTAAATGCATATCATTTTCATTAACATAATCTATAAACATTATTTGAAAGAGATTCAAAATTAACAACTATCATATCACACTAATACTAACACATAAATACATAGAGATAATAATCTATGAAGCCCTGTATGGATTAATTTACACCAGAGCTAAATGAATCATAGGTGACTATTATGTACACTTCCTAGATGACCAGTCTGCAAAGTAAATAAAACTTATGTGAATGATAAAAGAAAGATATGTGTATATAAAAAGTGAGATAATCAGAAGCATGTATATGGAAATGAAACTTCGCCTAAGTAAATTACCTACACAAGAGAGTTATATATGAAAATATGGCTATACAGTAAATTAAAAAAACACACAGACCACTGGTGGGCCCACTAGGTAGTCATGGTACTACTCCAGCGTAAGAAACAAACACGATCTCAATGCATCAGATTGTATAAATATCAAAATTGAGTTATAGAGGTAAATTCAATATAGTAGCTATATTATCATGATTGTTCTTGTCCTGAGAGACTTCTAGTATTTATAGAGTTTAGATACAACTCAGAGGTCGACCATTGAAAGGTTCGACACTCTCCTACAACAGAAAATCATTAAGAGATAGTAACGAAAAACATATTCTAGCAACTTCATGCCCTCAAAATAGAGGCTGAACGCAACTATTCGAATCAAAATGTAATGAGACCCATAGCTAGAGGGTTTGAACAAGTATGAAACCCATGTTTCACATTCACCAGGAAAGGCCCACCGATATACCAACCCACAAATTGATTGTGCTTCGAGTTTCGTATCAAGGGCTAGATTAAGGGCCAAATCGAGGGTCATATCAAGGGTTGGATCGAGGGCTGGATCAAGGGTCAGATCAAGGGATGGATGGCGTTTTCAACCTGATTCAATTGAAAGAAAAATGTTAATGGATTGTGCTCATTCGATTAAGGATAAATCATCATAAAATCATCAAAATGAATATGACACATAACTTATGCTGATCCATAACAAATTGCTAGAAGAAACTTGATAATACCTTCAAAAAGGGCTAATAGAGGTATGAATTATATGATTTCCATGTTCAAAAAGAGACTTGGATCAAGGAGAAAATGGTCAAAACAAGAAGTCATCATTTCTCCCACGCCTGTGATTTTGCAGCCTTGCAGGTCCCTCTGTAAAGAAAAATGGATTTCCAAAACATAACCATACTCTCAAGGTAGTGACCTGATCTTGAGATAGGATATGGATTAAGATTTAGGGTCTTCTTCCTCATGTCCTGGAGACTTATGCTTAGACCCCTTTCGATGCTTCAACTTCATTCTTAAACTGTGATTGGTAGTAGTCATGTCGTCAACCAAACATTGTAGAGAATTTACTTTAGCTTGTATGACAACATTGTCATGGTGTAAATGGCGATCCAATGTTTCATACTCTCCAAGATGTTGGGCCAACTAACCATTTTCTTGTTGCAATTGTTCAACAGTTGGGGACTGGTCAATATTTTCAATAAGAGAAGGCTTCGACTTATCAATGGATGTGGAAAGCATGTCACATTTGGTAGAAGGTTTAGGAATTTGATAAGAAGGTGTAATAGTGGCCTTTTGAGGAAGACTAAGCATGGAATATTTAGATTTAGTTTCTTTGGTAGGCCTAGAATATCCGATAAAGTCTTCTTTAAGCTTCTTGTGAGGGATCTCATGATCAAAGGATAATTGAATAGGGCCTGAGGTAATTGGAGGATTTTTATTAAACTTTCCAATCATAATTTTAGTTCTCCTATTAGATGGGTGTTCTTAGAATCTGTTAGCACCTCGTCTCCTTGTAGGAATTGGAGTAAAATCATGGTGAAAGGATTCATGCAACTTCTTCTGTTTAGAGTCAATAGGAGGTGTAGATAACTAAGGATCAACAATAGGATTCTTGAATTTCTTAGCAGATGAGAGAATAAGATGAATTTGAGGGTTTTTATTTTTAGGAGAATGAGGTTTAGATGGATTAATAGTCCCAGAATCAATTGAATTCTTGGCCATTTTAATTTTTAAATGGGGGTTCAGGAACTAGTGAAGGAAATCATCCCAGGTTCTGTCTTGTTTTCTTAATTTTGAAATAACCAGTAGATTAATAAGGCCATGATGAAATAATCTATGGTGAAGGTTTTTCACATTCTTGCGAACCTGGGAGGACATTTTCTCGAAACTTTTTAAAAATTAAAATGGAAAATTTAAAGGTTTTCCAAACTGAAAGTGAGCCAAGAGGCGAAAATGGCAGACTTTGAAGGTGGAATACTTACCCTCGCAAGTAATTAATTTGGTGATGATGATAAAAGGAATAATCAATTCATATTTAATCCATCCCTTTGAATATCCTTTAGACCTAGAAACGTTTTGATATTCTGGTTAAAAATCCTGATTATAACTCTGTTGTGGGAGATGGTGATGCTTGAACCATCTATCTCCAAATCGTGGAAGTTTTGTAGAAACAAAAATTGATTCTTCGAATACTGAGAAAAATAATGACCCAACGTGAGCCATATTTCCATTGAACCCGAGGTATAATTGGAGGGAACCACCATCCTCATGCCCCTGCAAGATGGTGAGGAACGACCCCCATCCCGCACGGAGAAAGAGTTTTCAGAAGGCTTCAAATTCTGGGATAGTTATCAATTCGACATATGAGGAGGGTTCGTGTCGATTAGACATGGCTATAAGAATAATAGGTAAAGGATGGGAGATAAGAAGAAAAATATGCTTTGTTCCAAACATAATGATATAGGATGGTCAAGTCATGGGTGCATTTATCACATATGAATGCCATGCGTAGTAATGATTACACAGGGTTTTGAATTTGATATCGTACGTGGAGATATGATTCTTAACGATCATATCATATGAGAGGTTTGATCAATGTCCAAGTCAAATACTTGGACACTATGACCATAAACGTATAAAAGAATTCATAAGTTTAAATTCACCTCCTAGCAAGTGTGAAAAATAGATACATAGTTAGCAAGTTTAATTCATCACTTGACAAATGTAATTGGACTTCAATGATTATACCTAAACTGAAGCATTAAAAATCGCATTCACAATTGCAACACTTCATACAATACCTTATCTGACACTCCATATGACACTCCATCTAGCACTCCATCTGACACTCCATCATGAACTCCATCCGACACTCCATCTGGCACTCCATCCGACACTTCATTCGACACTCAATCTGGTGAAAATTATACCGTAGTAAGCATGCATTCACCCATATTGCTAGGATTGGAAGACTCATGGATGCCAAGGTGGATGAGAGGGTGGATATGATTGTAGTATCCATCTTAATTTCCTTTGTTATCGAACTGTAATTTCCACAAAGAGAAATTTGGTTTAATCAATCCTCCCCTGTATTAGACATAAGCAGAGGCCCAAAAACTATAAATTGTGATGTAAGAATAGGCTTATAAACCATACACTTAAGAGGTTACAAAATTATTCCAATAGTATATGGTTAATCAAATAACATGCAAATATGAATGATTGCTGACATAATAGCCTGAAATATTCTAGAAACAATTTTATGGCAAGATAATTTTTTTAGGACATAAATTGACAAAAATCCTATTGCCTCTTCTCATAGACTTGTTATACAAATGAACAATTTTTAGATTAGGAAAACCCTCCCCCAATCCTAAGTATTGTGACATTTCACAATCAAAGATATAGGAAACTGATCAATCCTTCCAATATCCTAAGATTTATAGCTTCCAAGTGTAGATATAAATTTCATAGGCTAGCCTAGAAAAATAGTTAAGATCATGGCCCCACTTGTAAGACAAAACATCTTACATATAGTTAAGAAGAGTTAGGTAAGAGAGTCTTAAGATCATATTCAAGTTAGTTCCCAATGGAAAATTAATGGAGTTTATTTACTTTTTCTTAACTATGCATACTTCTTTTCAGTCATGCCTACAAGTAATGTTGTACATTAGGACAAGTTTTAAAATCAGAAATTGATCTTTATTTTGTTGTCAAATCATCACCCTCTCTAGGTGGAATTCCCTACTGCCAACAAGCCTATTCAGTACTCTGACATGTTTACCTAGTCATACCATAGGCTGATACCCACTGCCAAAAAACCTGTTTAGTATCCCGAAGGGTTAGTCTCTTACACCCTTTTTACAGCAGAGACTGGTCCTTACCACCATCTTAAATATTTGTATATGAATGTTTATTTTTGTAAGAAGATTGGGAGGTAGCTCTGAAAATATTTTTACGAACTCGGATGGTATTTAAGTTGGAGGATATTTTTTTTTTATGTATTATTTTTATAGATTGTCTTGATGTAAGGGATACTTAAGTGGGCGTAGCCAATCTGAAGATATGGTACAGTCAATCATTTTTAATGTGCGGTGGATGGTACCATTGGAAAATAATAGAAAGGTATCTATAGTCCCTACTTACTTTCTTCCATTTGAATTTATATTGATGTTCCCATGGTTAAATGCTAGTTCGACCTTCTTGCTACTCTTTTATAAAGATGCTTTACTCACCCACTCAAAGATATGTATGGATTGTACTAGTAACCTCTAGGTTTGATAAGATAAATGTCACTTCCTTATATTTTCTGGTGGTTGAGGGTTTATGAGAAACTTCCATGAAAGAGTCCTTGAGAGAAAGGAAGATAGAAATCTTAAAAAAAACTAAAAATGGCTAATTTAAAGAATTTTTTTTTTTAATCATGATTAAAAGTATTCATTACTCAATTGGTGCCCAAGTAGATGACAAAATTCAAGTATAGTAACATCTTCTTTTTGAAGTAAAATACTTTCCTTTTTTCTTTGTCTCCTTGAAACTGTCCACTTGTTTTAAATGAATACGTGCAAAAGTTTCTAAAAACTAGTCAAAAACCACACCAAAAATATTTACATATGTACTACAAAAACTCAAAATATTTCAAGAACATGTATAGGGAGAAGAAACTTCCCCATCCACCAATTCCAGTTCCTTGTCGGTTGACATGACTTGTATAAAGTATTCTTTAGAAACATGCTTATGGTAAATTTTAAGTCTATGCCCATTTACTACAAAAGAGACCTATTCATCATCAATTGTTTTTATTTTTACAGCCCCATTATCAAACATGGTAACCACTTCATAATGACCTAACCATCGAGTGGTAAGTTTACCTTTAAATTTTTTAAACCTTGAATCAAAAAACAGAGCCCAATATCTAGGTTGAAATTGCTTCTTTTTAATGAACTTATCATGCCACTTGCTTCGCTGGTTTTGGACTAAGATTGTGCTTTGGATAGCATCCTGTCTCATTTCATCCAATTCATTTAGTTGTAAGACTCGTTGTTTTTGTGCTTCATCTATATCTAATACCAGTTGTGCAACAATACAAAAAGTTCTTACTTGGAATTCAATAGGTAAAAGTACTTTCTTTCCGTAAACCAGTTCATATGGGGTATGTCCAGTGGTGTTTATCCATGTGGTGCAATATGCCCACAAAGCCTATGGAAGTCTATCAACCCAATCTATATGGTGTAGTTGGACAATTTTAGTCAGGATAGTTTCCAATACTTTTTTTCTTGATTCCACTTGGCCATTATCTTGTGGGTGGTATGGAGAGGGATTACAATGTTTTATCCCATAATTTTCTGTTAATTCCTTCATCAACATAGAAGTAAATTGTGTACCCTGGTCCATGACAATATCATGAGGAACACCAAAGCGATTAAAACTATCTTCATAAATAAAATCAACAACTGATTTTTCATTATCCCCAAACAAGGATTTTTCCTCTACCCACTTAGTGACATAATCTGTGCAAAGAAGAATATAGTTCTTTTTACAAGACATGGGAGAAATTGGTCCTACAAAATCAAAGGCCCATTTCTCAAAAGGTTCGATCATAAACTGGGTATGGAAARRAATTTCATCAGCTAATGTGGGTCTTCCTATCCTCTGAAAACTATCACAACTTGTTACATATTTGGAAACATCCTTAAAAATGCTAGGCCAATAGTATCTTGAATGTAAAACCTTGTATGATGTACATTTATCTGGAAAATRACCACCACATGGTCCATAATGGAAATTTTGTAGTATTTATGCTATCTCATCTTCCTAGACACATCTACGAATGATCAAATATGGTCCAGTACGGAAAATGTCATGGCCAACCTATGAGTAGTTAKCACTTTGTGTTATAATTCGATGTTTTTCACGAGGTGACAAATGAGCTGGTAATTTTCTAGTGGCTAAATAATTTTCCATATCTGCAAACCATGGAGTTTTTACAGAGAGGGAAATGATATGCTCATACAAAAAACCATTATCAACGAAAATACTATCACCTTCATGATTAATGCAAGAGAGAAAGTCAACTACTAAGTTCTCTTTTCCTGTCCGGACAAGGACGATAATATTGAACTCTTGTAATAAAAGGAGCCACCTAGTTACTCAACCATTGGTAATAGGTTTGTTCATGAGAAATCTAATGGCAGAGTGATCTGTATGTACAAATACCTCATATCCTGTGATATAATGGTGAAACTTGTTGATGACATATATGAACACTAAGAATTATTTCTAAGTGACTATATAGTTTGTTAGGACCCTAAAATGTCCCTTTTTCACTACACCTTTTGATCATTAAACCTTCTCATTCCTAAGCTAAATGACTATTATAATGAGCACCAAGACCCTTTTTCCCAAGGTATGAACTATTCATCTTGCTTTTATATTTTCATTTACTTAGCATGTTTGATTGATAACATTCATAGATTTTACCCATATAGTGATTTAACTAATGATAAAAATGTTAGAAAAACCCAATTCGAGAAATTCGCTGCTGTTACAACTATGCGCCAATCCTGGAAGCTATTACATGACTGCTGCAACAGATGCCCATCAATCCTGGAAGCTGTTACACAATTTCTATGACAGAAGATTGTTAATCTCGGAAGCTGTTACAACAGACACCACTAGTCATGTTTGTTGGACAACTGAGAGGGGGGGGGGGTGAATTAGTTGTTACCGTGCTTAAACAATTATGCTTATCTTAAACTCTTTGCAGAAACACTGAATGATGATCACAATAATGCAGGGAAATAAACAATGGCACATTCAACATCAGTCACATGTATGAGAAACACAGAGACAGATATATCCCGAGGAAACCCATACAGGGTAAAAACCTCTTTTTCTTTATATGATAAGTAATAGTTACATTCTTTACATTATCATACATATGAGAACCAACTCATAATGAGGCTACAACCTCAGTTTTTCAAGCTACTACTTGCTGAGAGCAACAACTCTCTGTTTTCTCTAGCACCCACTAGAAGGAAGCACCAACTCCCTGGTTTCTCTAGCACCAACTAGAAGGAAGCACCAACTCCTTGAGTGTTTCCAGCACCAACTAGATGGAAGCACCAACTTCCAATCATACAGGCACCAACCTGTATAACAAAGAACAAGAGTTCTCCCTTGCACCACCCTACCACCCTGGTTTCTCCGGCTGTAACTAGATGGAAGCTACAACTCCCTCTGTTCAAGCACCCACTTGAACCTATGAGGACAACAGTCCTCCCTAGCACCTCCCTTCCACCCTGAAATATAAATATTTTCTACTGAAACTTATTACAGTGATATAATGTTCAACAGTGGCTTACCAGACTCATCACTGTTCTGTTGCATTTCATTGCTCTGTTTGCCTCACTGCCTTCCTACACACATGACTTGCACTGTCTGTTCTTCTGCTCTTTATGCTCTGTGCGCCATGTCCATTCACTATAAAATTCCTCTTCTGTTCAATTCTGCTGCTGCACTTTCCTCCTTCTTCACACATGAATCACCTTCAACAATGACAATCACAACTACACCAATAGCAATAACAACCACATCTCTTCTCTGTACTATGTATATATAGCTGTTGTGCACCTTGTGCATGCAATGCATGCAATACCTCTGCATACTCACACCGCGCCGATATCCTCCACAACTCAAGTGCTCTGTCTAATCATCATCGTGACTCTTCAACTTCTCTGGCCATTTTTCACTCGTTCAACATCACTGTATGTTATGCTGAGATTCCTCAACCTCTCTGGTAGTTGAGACTCTTTGTCTTCTCTGTGATAGTCGAGCTCACCTTCTCTGTTCCAGTTACAGGCTTCAATGCTCATCCAGCTGTCAATCACCTCCATGATCATCTTCATCCCTCTTGAAGATTCCCAAAGACTCTTCTCTCTGTCAATCACCCCGAAGTGTCTTTGAGTCCTCTGGCAGAAACCATCAATGGTTTCTGGTAGTTACACTGTGATGTGCAATAGTAGCCCTTCGATATCCTTCAATTTCATCTGGACCATTGGATTAGCTCTGAAGGATATTGTCTTGATTCATGCGTTTCACACTTTCGCAATTTAGAGATTCTGTGATGAGGCATCTTGACTCTTTATGTCGTGAACTCCAAAAAGGAGCTTGGCTGCTCTAGCTCCGTCCTCTATGTGACCATAGGTGGTGACCACCGGTTACAATGACATTTCACCTTTTTGGTATTTCAACATTCGTATGGTGAAGCTTAGCACCTCTATCTTCTTCCTCCATCTTCCATCGATGTGCCCAATGGCTGTGACCACACACTTATGCATAAAGCACTTTCACGATTTTTCATTTCGTGAATCTGGAGATGAGGCATCTCGAATCTCCAAGTCGTGATCCTTGAAACCCGAAATGGAGTTTATCTAAACTGACTCCTTCCCTTCTCGTGACCACTGGTGGTGACCATAGGCTGTGACAAAAGGTGCTTCATATTTTGCGAGTTTCCACACCATGCTCTGTTGACTCCAAGTCAGCAAAATTCCAATCACTTACCACTTGTCCTATGATTCTACGGTTCAGATCTGATCTTGATTCAACAACTTAGATCATATCGTGATTTCGCATATCACAATTTCAACGTTCTTGTGGTTATGTTTCTTGCTTCTCCAAGTCGCGATTCATGAAACTCCAAAATGGAGTCGGATCAATGGTCCAGATCACACCTTGATATGACAGCTGTGATTGAATCATGATTTCGCATATCGTTGTTCCTAAGATGGAGGTTCTCGTCACTCCAAGTCGCGATAGGCAAGACTCTGAGATGGAGCTCAGATCAATGGTCCTCGTTCTTGGTGATATGACGGTCCTAATCTTTTCATGATCTTGCATCTCGCTGATCCTTATATGGAGGTTCTTGTCACTCCAAGTCATGATAGGCGAAGCTGTGAGATGGATCTTAGATCAATGGCCCAAAACCCTAGGTAATCTGATGGTCCAGATCTTATCGTGAGTTCGCATCTCACGATTCCTGTGATGGAGGTTTTTGTCATTCCAAGTCGCGATATGCGAAACTCTGAGATGGAGCTTTGACATGCTCTGATCTTCTGCCACACATCCCTCTTGGATCACCGGTCAAGATTTTATTGGGACTTTGCAACTCCACAAGCCTTCGTTGTGCCTGATCAACGGTCCATATTTGGCCTCGATCTAAAGATTGATATTATTTTTCGATTTCGCATATCGCGAATTCGAGAAGTTAGGGAACCCCGTTCCTTTGACTTTCCAGTCAGTGATATGACGATCTTCTACCACGCGTCCTCTTGATCAATGGTCCATGACTGTCCCCGATGGACGACCAAGATTCCTTCATAGTTTTGGGGAGTTGGATGACTCTTGGACTTATCTGCCTTGCAACTTCACCATATCTAACGACTATTGAGCCTTCGTAGATACCCTAGATCCTACGGCCCAGATCTTCTCACGATTTCACCACTTCGCGATTTCGTTACTTCGCGATTTCATCCACCTTCACGATTTCGCCGCTTCACGATTTCACCGCTTCACGATTTCGTCCACCTTACGATTTCGTCACTTCACGATTTCACCACTTCGGTGGTGAAGTGTGTTATCACTGAAATTTCGTCCGCACATGGAGACAAGAACTAAACATCGTCAAACAGTAATGAAGTCATTCATGGCACTGAATTAATTTCACAGCATTGCAAAAAGGTCAAAACTATACAAAGTAACCAAAAATTGAAGGGCGCTTTACAGAAGCTTGGTGCGCGCACACATGCGCAGAACATAAACGTACCATGTGCGCATACACGCACGATGCGTGGCTGTGGGCGCAAAAACCTGCGCACCTGCTAAACGACGCATTTATTGAATTGGTCGGCCTCCCAACCACTTATGGATCAGCTCCCAAGCCGATTTGACCCCCAAATCTGAGCTGAATCCGCATGGTAGGCTGGTCAAAGACCTAATGAAGCCCTAAAGAGCCCCTTTTCACACTTCAAAGGAGTTACATAATCACCCAATGCTATGCTATAAAAATCCATGAAGAAACATCATTTTCTCAAGGAATTCCATGTAATGTTATGCTGCTTAGATTGTTTTAAGGACTCACTCCTTGGCAATAACACATTAGCACCATTTCATTGAGCTATCCACCTCTCCATTGAGTGGATGTGCTAGGAGTTCTTTCACCATCATTCTCATTTTCTCATTGTAAGGAGAGCAAGTTTGTGAGGGCCTCAAGAGCCTTCCATTGGAGAAAGAAGGGACTCATAGTCCCCTTTCTTCATTATGCTTTGATTTCATCAATAGATCAGCCCAAAAACATTAGTGATATTGGTCTTTTTGTGTTTGTTATTTCTTTATCCATATGCTCATAGTTTTAGTTTGTTTTAATTTAATTCTTGCTTATAGTTTTGTTTTGTTTTCTCTAACTCTTTCCTCTACAGCTTTCATGCTCAGAAAGACCCAACTGGGCATGTAAGCACCCTCGATTTTCTCACCAAGTCGACGAAAAGGGTGCAAACAAAGTGTTTCGACACTTCAACTCCCGGTATCCGAAATTCTAAAATGGAGTTTACCCTTCCATTATCACTATGCTGTTGATCATGCTGATCTTTTCCATCACTGTTCTTTCCATCAATGACAAGCTTACTCCCAACTGTAAACCTTCCAACAATCTCCCCCTTTTTCATTGATGGAAACTGTGAACGACTGCGCTAATCTGTTTGGACCTCCAACTATAGAATCCGATCCAGAAAACTCCTTTTCTCCCCCTTTGACATCAATTTCAAAGAAAAAACGCTCTCCCTGAGTTGTTGCAGTAATTTTAGGAGGTATCAAATATTAAGCCAACACAAACTCCCCTTGACGGGATGGAATCTCTTATTCGAGGCCTGTAGATGTTTGTATCCAAACCAGATTCTTCTTTTTCTGATTCTTGGACCTATTCATCTTCAACTTCCATTGTATCCTCTGTAGAATACTAAAAAATTCTCACCTCTCTTGCTCAGACTACTTCATCAACCTTTTCTTCTCATGAGTGGATGACTCCCCCTGTCATTGTTATCTCTCTGTTGCTGAATCTTTTCCCCTTTTGTTCCTAAAGGTTAACTTTCCTTGACAAGGTCTTTCCTCTTGTTATCTCTACAAAATGTCATGTAAATCATTTTGTAAAACAAAATGCTATTGTTGAAGAGGCTGCTATCCCACTGACACTCTGCGTAATTGTTGCTTGTTACTATTCAAACAACCCTTGGATCTCCCCATTGATTCTCATCAATTTCTAATGCTGCAATTTCATATTTCTTCCATGATGCATACAATCCAAGGTTTTATGTCCATATTCAATCACAAGAGAAAACTTTTACAACCACTCTCATACCTTCTTTTCTGTTTCACAGACAAAGGACCTGTATCAGGTTTCTTAGGAGTACTGATTTTTCCTTTGTTATATCCAATACCAGATTTGTCATTTGGTGATCTTTGACTATCCAAGATCTTATCCAGGGTCATGGAGCTATTTAAGGATTTTCTTTGTGATGCAGGAGAATCTCCCACATCAAACGAGCCAGTGCAGAAGCGGAGGATAGCTAGACAAGCGCCAACACAAATTTTGAAAACACCTTGAAGTTGTTGTGCGATCTTAAATGAGCCATTAAGATGAAGTGCACTTTGTATATTGTAATCGGACTTTGAGCCTTTAGCTCTCGTCCTTAGTAGGTAGAGGCATTTAAGATAGTTAATGCAGGTAGATATAATTTAATTCTAGATTAGATAGTTTGTAGAGCACAAGAGGGAAACGGGATATAGACACCCTCATTGTGTATTGTAACATTATTAGTGAATCCAGGAAGAGCAAGAGCATGCAGAGAGCTGTGTAAGAACACCCATGTACTGATATTTGAATTAATAGAAGAGGTTAATTCAATTTCATGGTTTTGTGTCTATTCTCTGTGTATGGATGTTGATCTGCTCATGAATGTTTACTTCCTGTTATACATTTTCTTTATATGGTGTGTATGTGATTTCATGTTGAATTTGGAATTTGAAAGGAAGAAGGAATGAGTTTCAATTGTTTCTCTATTTGAGCTAGAGAATTCCTGCAAGGAGTGCAGTTGAAGTGTCCGCAAGGAGTGCGTTGACAGAGGGTTCAGATAGAGATAACTTTTTTTCTCATTCATCCCAAAAGTGCAGACAGGCACAGGAGCCGTGCAAGGAGTGTGCAGGCTGGGTAAAAGTCTCAGGGTTGCGAACCTGAGTGAAGAATTGGAAGACTACTGCTGCAGGTGTGCTCAAGGTCGAAGGGATTCAACCATTTGAAGTGTTTGAAGGTTGCCACCAGGAGTGCACGCAAAGGTATTTTCCAAGGTTCAGAGTTGGAGAAATATTAGGAGGGAGAAGGCCCTTGGAATTGTTGAAAGACAGTGCAGGGAGTTGGTGTGTGAAGTGTTCAAGCAGATGAACAAGTTTTCATGGAGGAAGAATTGGTTCAATTTTCAGAGATCATCAAAGAAGAAACGGATGGTCGGCATTCTCCAAGGAGGATTTGCGATAATCCGTGGGCCGTCAGATCTTGCGGAGGTGCAAGGGAGATACAACGTTGTATTCTCTAAGAGGTTAGAAGCTTAGGAGGGGCAGGCCGTCGATCCGAGCCACAAGGGCCTTCAGATTTGCACATGGAATCGTGTATTGGGGTTTCATGAATCGAACCTCCGAAATATTGCAATAGGAATCGTGACATTGCGATACACGATATTTCGATGGGTACGAGAATAGTGTGGGGCCACAGGTGTCAGAGGAGTGGACAGGTAGAATGCTTTATCGGGGTTTCACAGTGAGAAGTCCTGACACATTGACATCAGGATTCATGATATAGCGAAGTCCAAAATCCTGACGAGGTAACAAGGATGTGGAAAGGTCAACTCATGCGTGTGCCGGGTAATCGACATATCGGGATTCAGGAGTCGGGGAAGTAAGCTGTTCAACATCACAAGTGCCGAAATCACGATAGAAGAAATCCCGATAGGAGGAAGAAAAGGTCAACATTGACTATTGTCGGGGTTCGGGGTTTGGAGAATCCAACACTCAACCACTGACCTCACGATAGTGCGAAGTCTGATTTCCTGATAGGAAAAGGGAGATCTCCTGAGAGAGTTTTGTGGGTGCAGATTTCCCGATAG
The DNA here is from genome assembly GCA_009831015.1 of Picea engelmannii. Taxonomy (NCBI): domain Eukaryota; kingdom Viridiplantae; phylum Streptophyta; class Pinopsida; order Pinales; family Pinaceae; genus Picea; species Picea engelmannii. The sequence continues at coordinate 32,132 of ML816759.1, read as the reverse complement.
GGAAATAGAAGAAAATTTGAGTTCTTTGGGCCGAGAAGGAAGAAAAGATCCTGAGCTGACGTAGACCTTTCGACTTGCGGGTTGTGAGGAGGGGCGTTGGCATCAAGTGGTATCAGAGCATAGAAAGATTCTTTGCTTTCTGTAGCAGAGAAGAGAATTCACCATGATATTGAGGAGAAATAGATAATCACCCGATCCAGAGGATAGGGAAATGCCGCGCAAAAGGGCAGGCAGATGGTAGATCCAGCCATGGAGAGGCAAATGCGTGATCTCTGAGCAAGACTCGAAGACATGGAGACAACGCAAAGATGCATAATCGGTGCGGGGGATCTCAGTGATTCCGAAAGTGAGAATGAGGCTGAACGTGAAGAAGAAGTTGCAGCCGAAGCTGCATCAAACGAAGGTTTGATCAGAGATATTTCCAGGATGGGTGCAAGGGAAAAGATGGACATTCCAGTTTATGAGGGAAATCTGGATGTAGAGGAGATTCTAGACTGGATTAGAGCTCTAGACACATAGTTTGACTATGAAGATGTCGAAGAAGACAAGAAGGTCAAGCATGCTATCACCAGATTGAAAGGACATGCAACATTGTGGTGGGATGAACTACAAGCTGACAGACACTGCAAGGGCAAGAAGAAGATCAAGAGATGGGATAGGATGATTGCGAAGATGAAAGAGAAATTCATCCCCAGAGACTATCAAATTAATCTGTTCAGGAGAATGCAGAACTTGAGACAGAAGCTGATGACAGTAAAAGAATACACTGAGGAATTCTACAGACTGAACATCAGGGTAGGTCATCGGGAGAGCGATGATGAAAAAGTTGCCAGATACATGAACGAACTGAGATATGATATCCAGGACGAGATGAGCATGGTAACCATCCGAACGGTGGAAGATGATTATTAGATGGCTCTGAAAGCGGAAGAGAAGCTGAGCTAAAAATAGGGTCAGAGGGGCCGAGGCAGAAGTCAACCCAGAGGAAAATCAGTTGCCCAGGATAGAACCCAGAAGCCTAGGGAGGACTTTAAGAAATCTCAGACTCGCACAGAGAGAGGTGGAAGTTCACAGCATGGGAAATATGCTGAACAGAGAGGCCAACATACTGAGAAGAGAGGAGATTATGCTGACAACAACACTTTTCCTCATACTAGAGGTAGAGGAAGAGGAAGAGGTGGAGTCATCACATGCTTCACATGTGGGAAGAATGGGCACAAGTCTTACGAGTGTGCAGAGAAAAAGAAGGAGTCTGGGGAATCTCACATCACCGAAGCGCAGAGGTAGGATGTTGAGGCAGAAGACGCTGAAGGCGGAAGATCGCTGATGATGAGAAAATTCCTTTTGACACCCGAGAAGGAGGTGGAGAGTTCAGTCCAAAGGACCAAACTTTTTAGGACTGCTTGCAAAACCAAGGACAGGGTATGCAAGGTCATCGTAGACAGTGGTAGCACGGATAATCTTGTATCTACAGAGATGGTAGAGAAGCTGGAGCTGGAGACGATTGATCATCCAAGCCCATACAAAGTTTAGTGTCTACAAAAAGGACACCAGGTAACTGTCACAAAACAATGCTTGGTTGAATTCAAGATAGGAGGATATAATGATAAATTTTTATATGATGTCATTCCTATTGATGTTTGTCATCTATTGCTGGGTAGACCATGGCAATATGACAGGAATGTGATTCATTATGGGCAAATGAACACATACACCTTGGAGAAGAATGGGAGGACACACATGTTGCTTCCGATTAAGGATAAGGAGGTGAAGCCGGAAGTAAGAAACAAAGTACTTCTCATGAGTGGGAAGGAACTTCTTACAGAGGTTAAAAAGAAGGAGGATCCACAATTCTTTGTGGTCAGGAAACCGAAGATTGTTCTGACTATCACAAGAGTGGATGATTTACCAGAAGAGATTCAGGAACTGCTGGAAGAATTTCCTGATATTGTAGTGGATGAATTACCTCGTTCGTTGCCACCGATCAGGAATGTGAGTCATCATATTGATCTCATACCAGGAGCCAGTTTACCAAACAAAGTCGCGTACAGATTTACGCCGCAAGAGAATGAAGAAGTTAAGAGACAAGTCCAATATTTGATGGACAAAGGTTTGGTCAGAGAAAGCTTGAGTCCATGTGTTGTTCCAACAGTACTCAATCTGAAGAAAGATGGAGGCTGGAGGATGTGTATTGATTCAAGGGAGATTAATAAGATAACCATAAGGTATAGATTTCCATTTCCGAGGATGGATGATCTGATGGATTTCTTAATTGGAGCAAAGTATTTTTCAAAGATTGATTTGAAAAGAGGTTATCATCAGTTCCGCATGAGAGAGGGTGATGAATGGAAGACATCATTCAAAACAAATGAGGGGTTGTATGAATGGCTTAACAAATGCACCGAGTACCTTCATGAGGTTGATGAACAAAGTCCTGAGGGAGTTCATTGGAAAGTTTGTTATTGTGTATTTGGATGACATACTGGTTTTCAGTAAGATAGTAGCAGAGAATTTGAAGCATTTGTCTACAGTGATGCAGAAACTACAACAGGAGAAACTATTGATAAATATGAAGAAGTCCTCATTCATGAAGACAGAGCTCATTTACTTGGGATTTGTTATATCTTCAAATGAGTTGAGGATGGATCCGGATAAGGTGGAAGTGATCAAGAATTGGCCAACACCGAAGAACATATTTGAGGTGAGAAGTTTTCACAGATTGGCCAGTTTCTATCGAAAATTCATCAGGAATTTCAGTGGAATTAGTGCAGCGATGATGGATACAGTGAATAAGCAGCATAAGTATTTTCACTGGACAAAAGAGGCTGAGAAAAGTTTTAACCTGTTGAAGAGGAAGATTATGGAACAACCAGTTTTGGTGTTGTTGTATTTCCGAAAGACATTTCAAGTGAAATGTGATGCAAGCGGATTCACAATCGGGGCCATCTTGAGTCAGGAAGACATACCAATCGCATATTGCAGCGAGAAGCTGAATGAAGCAAAATTGAAATACTGCACTTATGATAAGGAGTTCTATGCTATCATACAAGCATTGAATAAATGTAGGCATTACTTGATCCTGAAAGAGTTAGTATTGTACAACGATAATCATGCATTGCAGTTTGTGACTCAACAGGAAAATTTGAATCAGAAACATGTCAAATGGGTTGAGTATATGCATAATTTCACATTTGTGATTAAACATATTTCTAGTACTGCTAACAAATTTGTTGATGCTTTGAGCAGGAAGTGTTTGCTGTTGCAGGAGTTCTGAGTCAAAACGCTGGGTTTTGATGATCTCAGGGACATGTACGCAGATGATCAGGATTTCCAATAAGCATATGAAACAACTTAGAATCCAGTTCTCAGAGATAGGAGTCAGTGGATGGACTACATGATCCAGGAAGGATTGGTGTTCAAGGGAAATCAACTGTGTATTCCGAAATGCTCCATGAGGGAGAACTTATTGAAGGAGAAACACAGTGGAGGAATGGCAGGACATTTTGGTCACGACAAAACATTTGCAAAGATGAATGAGTCATATTTTTGGCTGGGAATGCGATAAGATTTCAAGAGATTCATGGACAGATGCAAAATTTTCTAGCATTCGAAAGGAAGAAAGAAGAATGTAGGGCTTTATCAACCATTGCCCACACCAAAGAGGTCGTGGGATGCAATTAGCATGGATTTTGTATTGGGGTTTCCAAGAACAAAAAGAGGTGTTGATTCAATCTTTGTGGTGGTGGATAGATTTTCCAAGATGGCACACTTCATTCCATGTCAGAATACTAGTGATGCGACTCACATCGCGAACCTGTTTTTCAAAGAGGTCATTTGACTTCATGGTTTTCCGAGAAGTATAGTTTCTGATCGGGATACGAAATTCATAGGGAATTTTTGGAGGACCTTATGGAAGAAGCTGGGAAATAACCTGTTGTTTAGTTCAGCGTATCATCCTCATATGGATGGACAGAAGGAGGTGGTGAACAGAAGTCTGAGAGACTTGCTGAGAAGCTTGGTGACGGAGCACCACAGCTAGTGGGACCACATATTACCGTAGGCAGAATTTGCGTATAACGACTCAGTGAACAGGAGAACATGGAAGAGTCCATTTCAGGTTGTCTATGGTATGCAACCGAGAGGAATTTCTGAGTTAAGGGATTCAGAACAGACTGCGACTAGGAGCGCTAGTGCAGAAGAATTCACAGAGGCGATGAAAGAACTTCACATCCAGGTGAAGCAGCGACTGCTGGATTCAAGTCACGAATATAAACGCAGAGCCGATCAACATAGAATAAAACTTCAATTCAAGGTTGGTGAGTTGGTTCTGACACATTTGAGGAAAGAAAGGTTCCTGAGAGGAACATTTAATAAGCTGAAGATGAATAAAATCGGGCCATGTAGGGTCTTGAAGAAATTTGGGGCGAATGCTTATGAGATTGAGTTGCTCGATGGGATCGAAATTTCTTCGATATTCAACAACTCAGATTTGTACCCATATAAGGCTGGAGAAACATAGACTGGAGATGAGTAGCCAGTGATCTAGTGGATGAAACAAATTCCAGTTGCAGATAAGCTGCAGATGGAGCGGATACTGAACAAAAGAATTCGTAGGAAGACCAGAAGGAAAGAATACTTTGAGTATTTGGTCAAGTGGAAGAACCATCCAGTTGAAGACGCTAGCTGGGAGACTGAAGCAGAGATACAAAATCATGGACAGAACATGCAGGAGCTCATGGACAGGGGCCCATGAAAGTTTTCAAGCAAGGGAGTATGATGCAGGAGCATATCCCACATCAAGCGAGCCAGCACAGAAGCGGAGGACAACTGGACAAGCACCAACACAAATTTTTGAAAACACCTTGAAGTTGTTGTGTGATATTAAATGAGCCATTAAGATGAAGTGCACTTTGTATATTGTAATCAGACCTTGAGCCTTTAGCTCTCGTCCTTAGTAGGTAGAGGCATTTAAGATAGTTAATGCAGGTATATATAATTTAATTCTAGATTAGACAGTTTGTAAAGCGTAAGAGGGAAACGGGATATAGACACCCTCATTGTGTATTGTAACATTATTAGTGAATCCAGGAAGAGCAAGAGCATGCAGAGAGATATGTAATAACACCCATGTACTGATATTTGAATTAATAGAAGAGGTTAATTCAATTTCATGGTTTTGTCTCTATTATCTGTGTATGGATGTTGATGTTCTCATGAATGTTTACTTCCTGTTATACATTTTCTTTATATGATGTGTATGTGATTTCATGTTGAGTTTGGAATCTGAAAGGAAGAAGGAATGAGTTTCAATTGTTTCTCTATTTGAGCCAGAGAATTCATGCAGGGAGTGCAGTTGAAGTGTCCACAAGGAGTGTGTTGACATAGGGTTCAGATAGAGATAGATTTTGTTCTCATTCATCCCAAAAGTGCAGACAGGCACAGGAGCCGGGCAAGGAGTGCGCAGGCTAGGTAAAAGTCTCAGGGTTGCGAACCTGAGTGAAGCATTAGAAGACTGCTGTTGCAGGTGTGCACAGGGTCAAAGGGATTCAACCATTTGAAGTGTTTGAAGGTTGCCGCCAGGAGTTCACGCAAAGGTCTTTTCCAAGGTTCAGAGTTGGAGAAAGATCAGGAGGGAGAAGGCCCTTGGAATTGTTGAAAGACAGTGCAGGGAGTTGGTGCGTGAAGTGTTCAAGTAGACGAACAAGTTTTGACGGAGGAAGACTTGGTTCAATTTTCAGAGATCATCAAAGAAGAAATGGATGGTTGGTATTCTCCAAGGAGGATTCACGATAATCCGTGAGATGTCAGATCTTGTGGAGGTGCAAGGGAGATACGACGTCATATTCTCTAAGAGGTTAGAAGCTTAGGAGGGGTAGGCCGTCGATCCGAGCCATAAGGGCCGTCAGATTTGCACGTGGAATCATGTATTGAGGTTTCGTGAATCGAACCTCCAAAATATTGCAACAAGAATTGCGACATTGCGATACACGATATTCCAACGGGTACGAGAATAGTGTGGGGCAACATGCATCAGAGGAGTGGACAGGTAGCATGCTTTATCGAGTTTTCACATCGAGAAGTCCCGACACATTGACATAAGGATTCACGATATAGAGAATTCTGAAATCCCGACAGGGTAACAAGGACGTGGAAAAGTCAACTCACGCGTGTGCCAGGTAATCGGCATATCGGGATTCGGGAGTTGGGGAAGTAAGCTGTTCGACATCGCGAGTGCTGAAATCACGATAGAAGAAATCCCGATAGGAGGAAGAAAAGGTCAGCGTTGAATATTGTCGGGGTTCAGGGTTTGGAGAATCCAACACTCAACCACTGACCTCGCGATAGTGCGAAGTCCGATTTCCCGATAGGAAAAGGGAGATCCCATCAGAGAGTTCTATGGGTGTAGATTTCCCGATAGGGAAATAGAAGAACATTTGAGTTCTTCAGGATGAGAAGGAAGAAAATATCCTGAGCTGACATAGACCTTCCGACCTGCGGGTTGTGAGGAGGGGCGTTGGCATCAAGTGGTATCAGAGCACAGAAAGATTCTTTGCTTTCTGTAGCAGAGAAGAGAATTCACCATGCCACCGAGGAGAGATAGACAATCACCCGATCCAGAGGATAGGGAAACTCCGTGCAAAAGAGGCAGGCAAATGGCAGATCCAGCCATGGAGAGGAAAATGCATGATCTCCGAGCAAGACTCGAAGACATGGAGACATCGCAAAGACGCATAGTCGGTGCGGGGGATCTCAGTGATTCCTTCTCAACCTTCTCAACCTTCAAGACTTCTGCTTCCTGTTTATGACATGGTTCTTCTCCTACTTCATCCATGGGGTTAATGCTAGATGAACATTCTTTTATTGTATCTGAATCTTCTTCTTCACTTGCAGGGGAGGACTCAATTTCAACATTATTGTTTGTCCTTATACTTTTATTCACCACTTGTCATGAGTTTACATTTACCTTACATTATTTGGACATGAGCACCTCTTCACTACCTCTATCACACTTTTGACTTGAACTGAGCGAATTATTTTTCAGACCATCCACAAGTAGAACATACTGGGAATCTCCTTTGTCATTACTCAAACTCACCATCCCTCTATCCTTGGTTTTACCTGGTTCATCATTTGCAAGGATCACATTTTTTGTTTTGCTTTTACTTATGGACATAAGCTTATCCATGTCTCTAGTCATGTGCTTGCAACATCCACTTTCTATATTCTCAGAGGCCTTTTTTTTTGAATTGAAAGTGCTAGATCACATTTTTCACTCTCTTTCCTTTTCCATGTGCTGGCATTTCTATCTAAGAACTTTATCCTTGGATTTGCTTTGTAATTCTTCAGATGGCAGTTTGCAACTTTGTGGCCAAAGTTGTGACAGTTATAGAATTCAATCTCATTGTTCAATAGGTCAAAGTTATTGTTGCAGTGTTGTCTACTCATTGACTGTTTATTGTTTCTTGACCTCCTCAGTTTCATGTCTCTAGACTTAATTTGGCAATTTGCAATCTGTGATGGTTTGTTACTTGATTGTATCATTCTTTGTTGTGGAAGATATTTATTCCTTTGAAATCTTAATTGCTTATGTCTAAGTCTTAAGGAACAATTTACAACTTTGTGACCAAAGCTAGAACAGTAGAAACAATATCCATAGTAAAATTCTTTGTACTTGGAAAGTGGTTGTCTTCTTTGAGAAAATCGATTTCTTCCATGTTGATAATGTCTTTGAGAAGGGATTGCAATATTTCTTTGTTCTATAGATTCAATCCTGGCACCTTTTTCTTTACTTGTCCTGGGCGGCTGATTGTCTTCCTTTGTTTCTGCAGGTTTGTTGTTGTCATTGGTTGTAGATTTGACATGGACAATAGATTTGACAAACTTGATGGGTTCTTTGTTTCTTGGCTGACCACTACTTGATCCTTATTCATAACCCAAACCAGTTTTCAGCTTTGGATTCCTTTGCTGATTTAGAATGGTGGCTAATGCTTATGAGGCTTTGATACTTGACAGATTCTGATGATACAAGGCTTGAAACTTCTCCATCTCTTTCTTAGTTTTCACTACTTCTTCTTCCAAGGCTTCAAATCATGCCCTCTTTTCTGATAGATGATGTTTTAGAATATCCTCGATTTTCTTTGCCTCTTCTAATTCCACTTTTAGCAGGGCAAAGTCTTCATCAGGCTGTTTACTATCTTTCTCGAACTGTATCAACAATTGTTTTTGCTTTCTGTTCTTAATTCTGAGTCTGTCAATCTCTTCCAGTGCACTGATCAGTTCGCCTTCCATATCAACCACAACTTCTTCATCATTCTCATCACTACCTGTTTTTTCATTATCATAATCCTCTTTGGCCATCAGCATGAAGTCATTTACCTTATCTTCACAGGAAGAGTCACTATCGGTGTCTTTTGAGGAGTCATCATCGTTTACACATAAACTCTTCTTCTTATCAAATCTTCTTGA
>ML816758.1:21223-50405 GCA_009831015.1 Picea engelmannii | reverse complement strand
ATATTTTTTCATACATTAATGATTTACTATAAGACTTTTAATTAATGAAATGAAAGGTCAAGGACATAGGTTACTAATTAAATAAAGGTTCCTTTAGAATAAGTTTATTACTTGCGCTTGATGATTCTAAACTAATACGCAAGTTACATAACCTTGGATAAGTTAGAAAGACATAATTTACTTATTCACTTTGTTGTTATAATAGTGAGAATCATTGAATTAGTACATATTGTAATAATGAAACTAGTTGCGTAAATTGACAAGTACCCGGAAATAATGTTTTTTACTACTTTCATTGTTTCTCTTACTTGTTGTTGTTCAGTTTTACGGAGGTTGTTACACCTATCTGATATATATAATTTCTATGATGCTTGCACAAAGGTAGGATAAAGGCATGTCTGACTTTGTGATTAAAAAATAAGAAAACAATCAGGATTATCATGGAGAATCAAATATGTGGTCCAGGGAACTCCACCGAGGGTGTTGCATGTTGTTGCGTGGGTTTGGTGCTGGGATCATATATGTACTGTGATTTTTCATCCATCTTCTTGTTCATGGAACACAAATTCTTCTGAATTTCATCCAATTGAAAAATGATTTACTGGTGGGCTTCATTGCACTCCACCAGGACCTTTCCCATTAATGTCTTGAGAAGCCAATGAAGATCAACTATTTTGGATTACATAGTGATCCTTGCATGGTGTGAACCTGGGTTTGGTATCCACAAGTTAATGTTTGCATCCATGTCTTCATCACTTATGAAATGTCAAAGCACCCTGGAATCTTCCTTTGTGAGGTCTAATTCAACTTGGACCTCTAGGGGCGTATGTGATTCATACATTGATGCTGCATGGACTGCTATCACCTGAGTGTGACGAGTCGATTAACCTCCATGATGGATTCTGGATCACTACCTTTACATTCCTCTTTCCATTAGATGACCGAGAATAGAGATATGGAAAATGGAAGGATGAGGGAAGTTATTGAGTTATTGGTTAGGGAGATTGAAGGATACATGATAGAGGGGAAGGTCGTCAAGGGAGATCGAGGATGTGCGAAAAATAATGAGTTGAAAGTAGGGGAAACCAATAAATGAAACCAAGGACTAGAGCTGGACACCATGATTTCTCCATTAACAATATTAATTGATGTAAGACTTCCAGATACATAGAGACAAGACAAAGGAGAAGTGAGTTGGACAAGCCATGATATTTTTCACACAAACAAGGAAGGTGGTAATAAAAATCATTAAGGAGGGGATTTGAGATAAGAGGTGGGTCAATGTCATGGAGGGATGACTAGATACTAGGTATGGGTGGATCCTGATGCCCTCACCCTGGTCATTTCATACCTCCCTGTCACTCGATTCGGGTGATTGTTACAATTAATAATAACATATTGTATCCATCCAATTGGGACAATATGTCCACATTATACAAAATCTGATTTTCATAGACAATCATTCCAAAACATACTTTTTGTAAAATTTAATTTCAGTGATCGTCATTCATTACTCCAATTGTTGCCACTGCTCGAGTTGCTTGCATGGCTTATTTATTAACCATTTGTGAGGGATATTGTCCTTGGGTTATTTTGAATGTTTTATTTACTGGTTTGAATTTTTCTGCCTCTTCATGTTCCATCTACAAACATAGAATAAAGTGTAATGAATACATTTACATTTATACTGTAATATACATGATTGCATAAATTGAAAACAACACTGTATAAGAAAGTGATTCATATAAAATACACATTCTTTTGAATCCATTATTTGTGCCATCTCTCAAAAAATATTTTGTTGTCTCCACTCTATACTTTGTTCCATACGACATTCATATGTTATGACAAAGCATAGATATTATTAAAGGTTTCTTATATACAATAAGGGAAGTAAAACAACATAGCTACTTACAAATTGTTCAACTAATCCTTGATACTCGAACATATACTCAAAACCCACACTTCCTTGAATTCCAATCAAATGTTTAGATGGCTCTTGTTTATATGATAACATCTGTTAGAAAACATTAATACATGATTATATTTATTAATTAAAATTATAGGGACTTCACTTGTTGGCCAATATCTTATCACGTTCATTCATAAAGGGGGGTTTTAAAATTGTGAAAAATCAAGTCAATATATTGTTTCATATAAAGGGGGGAGAGGTGCTTTATAGTTCAAGCAAGTTTACAGGTATTTGGCGGGGGAGGGGGTGCATAGGGAAAGGGGAGTTTATAGGTATTGTGAAGGTGTTACACATATTAGGTGATGCTTGTTGGGAAATAAATCAATACACATTCAATAATGGTGAAACTCTCTTTCAAAAGTATAAATTGATAGTGAGGTTGTACCTTTATCCCTTCCTGAGATCGACCAAATATTTCATATGGAAAATGAGATTCAAAACTAAATCCTATATGTTGCATACCTTTATATGTATCGGTTGTTATAACCCCCATTTTTAGCTATATTTATGTATGTATGGTTTTATCTTTAATTTTGTGAGCTTTACTTTGTTTTGGGTTTGTTCTATGCATTCATAAAATCCCATAGCATGATCCTATATTTAAAGGCATATGTGTTTGCTAATTCAATGGGCTCACCTAAAAACCATGATTTTTCTCTATTTGAGGATCTTTTTGAGTGGGTGGTTTTAGTTGGGAGAATGAGGGTTTTTAGGTTTTTACAACATCGGGGAAGTAAATACCACCATACAACTTATATGATCCCTCCATACAGACTTGGGGAAGTAAATATCACCACACAACTGATATGATCCCTCCATACAACCTCATGGGGATGTGTACACTTTCCTCTTTTCATTACTATAGGAGAGGATTATGATTACCTCAATGTTATTGAGCTCAACCAACTGATTAGGTATCATATTTGGAAATATAGATACGATCCTTTAGATGCAAATAATATGATTTTGTTACATCTAACCTCAATTGCAATGTATGAAAAGCCATAATACAATGATAGAGTACAAGGAAGAAATGACTCTTTTCTATCTCAAGGATAGTAAGAATTCCCCTAGGCCAGACTAATCCCATATATCACAATATATTGATATCAACTAATGAGAGTTCCCTTGAATCTTAACGATAAGAATAGAGGAATGGGTTATGGGGTAGATAAATTTCCTAAATATTATTCCAAAGACAAGCTTGATATATAGATATATATTTTTCTTAAAATGCCCATGAGATCGAAGATCTAAGGCATGAAGAGTTACGACTTGGGGAAAATCATATTTCTATGTCTACAAGTAGATACACACATACATAAACCCCTTCCTCAAAGAATGCATGGCCATGTATTAGACTAAAGAGAGGGGTGAAAGTAGTATAACATAAATCCATTGAACCCAAGACTATCTTACTATAGTGGCATATCCCTATGTTGGAATGTTAGCACACTTGTTTTATTTTGTTTATTTTGTTATTTTTTTTATTTGAGATCTTATAAGAGTTTTTCTTGTTTATGTAATATGGATAGAAATAAAAAGGGGTATTAAAAATTCCATGAAAAAAATGGATACCTAGATATTTAGTAAAAGTACAAGGTTTTTAAATTGGATAGATGTATTGGAAGGGGTGTTCAACAAAAAATTTTTGGGGGGTATTTTTCATTATCTAGTGAAATTATGTGTATTCTTTAATATCCCACAAACAAACGTGTTATTTCATAGTTCACTTAGTGAAGCCTCCATGATTGAAATATAAACATCACACTACTACATTTGGGGTTGAAATATGACATTTGAATCAACATTTGTTGGAAAAAAACATTTTAACATTGAAAATAAGTTAAAATAGGTGAAATTTGTCTTGTTTCTTGTTTTTCATTCTCGACAAACATTAGTTATAAAATATTTAATAAATCACTTAATCGACATCAAGTCTCCATGTACATTTTGTTAGGTTGTCACTAGATCTAACATTGATTAAACATCGAATAATCAATGTTTGTGGGAAATAATTTTTTATTGATGAGTAGTTTATAATTTTGATGTGTTTCTTCATAGAGGTTTTTTGTGTCTTTTAAAACATATTTGTGTTAAACACATCAACTCTATTTTTGTTTTGAAGAGTTGGGATTAGGTGACATAACACTATAGTTAAATTTTTCTACCTATACTTGAAATTTTATTTGGTTAAAATTTGTAAACATCATTAGAATTCCCTATTTGTGAAATTATTTCAATGTATACTAATGAATTGGTCAATATTTTGTTGAAATAGATAACAACATCAAATAAACCTAACTCGAGCATTGGTGCATCCAACCGATTGGCTTATATAGAGTATGTAATCAAAGAAGCATTATCTCTCACTGTGGATGTTGATCTTGATGAATATATTTGTTTTGTGCATACAATCAATCGTGAAAAACATCTCAGAATCATCCCAAACTTCCCATTATTGGTTATGGTAAATGTTAGTTCCCTTGCGCAAAATGAAAATGCATAAAGAGGAATAATTAGCAACTAGAAAATATTTCTATCAACATGGGAATTTGGAAGGAGAAAATGAATACTACCCCTTAGTAAGATAGAGAAAACATGTTTTTTGTCTTTTCAAAAAAGTTTTAAATGTTGTAATATTTCAATACTAATTTTATTTATTTATTTTAAATTAAATAGAAAAAACACATATTCTTGGAATTCATACTGTTGCAATTTGTAGTAGATATGGTGAGGGTGATAGAAATGAAGTTGATCATATGGAAGAAGATGACACTGCTATTATTGAGAATGAAGGGAAAGATAGGTTGATCCATGACACCTTTGTTGTTATATATGAGAATGCACCCATGGATGAGATCTGTGAGTATATTCATGTCGTACCTCTTATTGATGAGGCACAAAAAACCCTATACAAAAAACCTCAAATACAAGTCTTCTCTCATCTATGTTGTTGTTGGTTGACTTGAAGGTTATGCACAATATTTCAAACACATGTATGACATATATCCTAAGGTACGCAAGATAATTGGTTATATAAATATAAATTTTTGTCTATTTTTTGTGACTGTAATATATAGTATTTAATATCTATTTTTCAATATATTAATTTATTTATTTTGTAGATTGTTAGGTGATATTCTCCTACCACCATCAAAAACTTTACGTTGCACATATTGAGAATTGTGTTCCTTTATGAAAGATATAGGAATGTAGTATCACACAATTGACACATGTCCTAACTATCATGTTATATATTATGGAAAACGTGCAACATAGTTTTAATTCCATGAATGTGGAATTAGTAGATATCGAACTAATCAGGTAGCAAATAAGGTGCCTCAAAATATTCTTCATCATATCCCCACAATTTCATGCTTCAAATGGTTGTTCAAGTGAAAAAACATAGCACATTGTATGGATTATCATGCATGAAAGAGAAGTGAATATGGTGTTTTGTGAATGCCTAGAGATGGTTCTGCATTTAAGGACAACAAGGAAATATGGCCCATTTTTAAAGAAGAACTTCATAACGTTAGACTTTCAATGGAAACTTATGGTGTCAATCCATTTGGAGAGCTCATATCCATTTACTTAGTTTGACCAATTTTTGTTGTAAAAAATAACCTTCCTCCTTGGATGTTAATAAACATGGAGCATGCAATGTTGGAATTAATTATTCCAAGTATTTATTTTTAAGAATGTTCACAACATACCAATTCTTTTTATTTTTATTAAGTATTTTGTATGTACACGGAATTAATTATTTCTATTTTTAGATAATTAGATAAGTATCAATTTAGAGATAGGGGTGTATTTCTTGAGCCTCTCATTGATGAACTTATAAAGTTATGGGTCAACATCACTGTATATGACATCTTCAAACCAATAGGCCAAAAATAATTTCAATTCCATGGAATAATTACATGGACAATTCATGGTGTGCTAGAGATAACACATTTTTGTGGTATGTAAATTTCCATGTAATTGTACATATCCTCTATTACTTCAAACATTTTTTTAATATTTTGGAATTTTATTAACATTATTCTATATCTTGCAAAGTTTCAAACAAAGGGAAAATATGCATGTCCAATATGTGCTCCCAGAACAATATTGATACGTTCAACAAGTTTAGGAAAGGAGGTGTATGGTGAGTACATGCATTTCCTCTCTAGGAACCATAGGCATAGAACTACGAAAAAAAATCTCTTCAATGGGAAAGAAAAGGCTGGGAAAAAATCACAGAGAATGATGTCTTAATTATGTAAAAAGGCATTTGAGAAGAATTTTGGTAAGCAAATGGTTTCAATTACATCCATATTTATTACTTGTTCTAGTTTTATTTATTTATTTTTTCTATTTACTCTAATAAAAAATATATTTCCATTTATTTTTCCCACAGGTTATTGGGGGTGGGCTTCTATGATGTATGAAATGATTCTCAATCCAATTCAGTTACTTTCCCTACTATGCGTATCTATAAGTAGCTCATTTGTTTGACACAATGCATATTGGAAAGAATGTCACAAAATGATTATGAAATTTTTTAGATGGGAGGAATAACAAAAACATAATTTCTAAAGCTATTAGTAACATTAAGGAAGCCAAGGTAATGCAAAAATTGACTCATTATTATAGTGATGGACAATCGATCAATCTTCCATGGTTATTGTAGAGTAAGAGATAGATGTTGTAAAAGAGGCTATATAGAAGATTGAATTTCCCACTAGTTTTGCTTTGAACATAAATAATATATTAACAAAGAAAGGTGATTTTAGTGGAGAATAAACTAATGATTGGCATACCTTTATTAAGGTTTGAAAATTTCTAATATTATCATTTTATGATAAATGCATTATTTGTTAGTAATAGATTCTTGTTTTTAGTCAAAATTAAACGATAATTCTTCCTTCCTGGTTATACTATGTTTTATCTCTAGCTCTCCCAAGCAGATTTGAAAATAACATGACGTGAGTTACATATGATCTTGTCAAGTACATGAAGCAAGTAAAAAGTTATAATTGAATTTTTTTTTAACACTAAAAACCAGAGACTTTGTATTACTAAATATTGGCAATAAAAGTACATACCAAACGGTGAGGGTCTGCCAAAAATTGGAAACCAGAGCCCTCATTGATAATCATCAAGTGCTTAGGAGAGTCACAGAGTATGCTCCAACATTCAAAAAACCATCTGAGCTACAATGAAAACATAGTAAAAGGTTCTATACTTCATAAACCTTCCAACATATACAACTTGAATGACATATACAACCTGTATAATTCTACTTAGAGCCTAAGGCATACAACAAAAAGAATCCTAAGAGATTCTGCATTTTAGATTCCATAAGAACTATGACCTAAATCCCAAGATACATGGGCAGAAAGAGATATGATCAAAACAAGAGATATAATTAAAAAAAAGAATTCAAACTCAGGAGGTTCCATGAGTCTCATGCTTGTAATATGTCTTCTTGCCATCCTTTGAGACTTCATCTGCAACTTCCACTTCATCATCCATAACAAAAATAGGATAGTCACTCAATCCTGGAGGATTCTACCTTCTCATGCCAAGAGGATCTTCATTTCTCACTTGAAAATTGATGCCAAACTGGGAGAAAAACAAAAGGTTGAACTTCCCTTCTAGGGTCTGGATAGCTTGAGTGGTGGAGTATTTCTCTTTATGGGATTTCCCAATGGCCTTCCCACCAAGGATTTAACCACCTAGTACGTTTTAGCCAGATGAAAATACTTTGTCTCTCTAGTTCTAGTGTTCTGAGGATCCTCCACCCAATCTTTCACCTCCTAAAAAAATTCTTCTTCAGAGACAATCTTTCTTTGGCTCCTGACCGTGTCTTGTATTTCCTTTGCTATCTGCTTCTCGTCATCCAAACAAAGATGTTTAAAATGAGAGTCGATCATCCATGCTTCTTTGATCACCCTGGTCCACTTTTCTAACCCTTGGGATGAGGAGGATACATGTTTCTTTGCTTTCTCAGTCCTGCCTCTGGTCCCAAGTATCACCATTCTAACTTGATAACAATTTATCTTCACCCTACATCTCTTACCTAAAATTATCCTAAGGAGTAGAGTTCACTGTTGAATGCTTCTCTTGGGGGTTTGGGTAAATAAAGGATGATGAGTTATCCAAATAAATCGGAAGAGAATCAAGGAGATATCCAAACCCCACTCTCCTTTCTGACCTCCCAAATTCAACTTTAGATCCAATTTCACATAGGAGAAATCAGAATTACATAGGGGAAATCGAGACCAACCATGACCATTCTCCCCTGCCTTGGAGAATTTAACGATTTCTCCTCTTGATGCATGAGAAGAAGGGTGAGGCACATTATGGAGAATCATGCTACCAAAATTCTCCATTATCTTCCTTCCCCTTTTGTGTCTATGATCATTCATTATGGAGCTCGTCTATACCCGGAGCCAACTCTGTAATTCACACTAACATCCTCCACCGAATTAGCTTTCATTTCCTTAATATTCATAACTTCCACCTACCTTTCCGTCATATGATGACCCATGAAGAGACACTCAAGTTCTCAAGGGTGGTTCCAACGACATGACGTATACTAGGCTCTCCTCGTGTGGACAACTAGAATTCCTGGGCAAAGCACCAACGATAGCCTCTATAATCCTGTGTGTCTCTGATGTCCAATCGGGCTTCTAGGTAGATCCCGTAAGGACCACGTGGAGGTGTCATTTTATTGATTCACTCTTGTGTTGTCCATGGATTCTACCACCATGTTAGCACTTCTTCTGACTTGAACTAGGATTATCATAGGGAATATCCTTATTTTCTCAACGATCGATGACCAGCCAAAGGATAGCCGCCATTTTCTCAATCTATCATATGTTTTATAGAGGATATTATTCGGAGGGAATATCCCTCCACAATCAGAACATTGATCATTTTCTCTCTAGTTAGAATTATCCCACGAAGGAGGTTCTCCAGTTCTACTCCATTATTGGTGTTATAGCCTAGATTACTAGCAAACATATCAATAATCAATCCCTCCAAATTTCTGATGACTCCACCTGCTCCCGACTCTCATGGGTTATCTTTTGAGGCCCCATCAAAATTCAATTTCATTGTTCTGGCTTCCGACCATGACTAGGATTGGAGAGGATTGATCTTCCCTTTAATCAGAGTTCTATTTTCATTGAGGTACACCTATTTGAGATTCCAATTTTTGAATATGTGCCTTTCTTCCATATTAAACTCATTATCCTCTATAGCCCATGTTCCAACTGCTATTGATTCTCTGAAATTTTCTTGAATTTTTTTCCCATATGAGATGTGTGGGGTGCTGGTTCATTTTAAAAATTCTTCTATTTCTCTCTTTCCAAATATTCCATATGAAACTTCTTGGTAAAATTTCCCAGGTTCTATTGATAATGGGGTTGTGGAAGGGATATCGAGGCCATCCTATGATGGTTCTATAAGTATCATAGCTACTTCTTCTATCATGATGGAAGAGTTCAGATCCCTTATCCCAGAGGGAGAGAAATTATTGACAATTGCCTAGGAGATGATCTAATGTTTCCTCATCTTGTCCCATGTTAACACTTTCCTCTTTAAATCTATCCATAAAAAATTTCCAATTTTTAGTCGAATCTCGGGCTACTGGATTCACTTACAACTGCCTTTCCTTTCTTCTTCTGTAGACTGGCTGTCAACAAGTACATAGATTTGACCGAGAAAGTTCATTCTCCTTTGCTTCCCCAACAAAGAATGTCCATGCGATTTCTAACTCTTATCTTTTTGAGGGATAGTTCCTCTTACAATTTCTTCTTTTCCTCTTGGGTTAGAGAAATGGGCCATTCTGAATAGTTTTTCCAACCTCTTCCAATAACTCCTTCTCCCTCCCTTCGGTTGTTCCAACACTGGTAAACCATATTCTAGTTCTGATTTCTCATAGTGGTACTGAATCTAATTAATCCTTTTGTTATGGATAATGGTGGAATTTGTTCCCATGCATCTTCCCATAACATGAGAGTCCTACCATCATGGATCTCCCAGAAAATTTCCATCTGAACTAAACCTCTATTTTTACATGCATTGTTCCATATTAAGGACCTTGGTATATATCCATTCAACCTTATCATATATTGAGATTCTACCTCCGAGACATTCTTAACCTTCTAGATATGAGCCTAGAGGCCAGTTGGGTGTTTTGTCCACCACCACCATAGTTTTTCTACTAAGGATTGTCCAACATGCATATGATGTCTGATTCCTAGACCCCTGTGGGATTTAGGTCCACATAATTTATCCCAGGCTACCAGAGCACACTTGTTTTCTTTTGCTTCCCCTCCCTAAAGGAAATCTCTTTGGAAATTTCTGATTTTTTTAAGAATTCCTTTGAGCGCTGCCAGGATCGAAAATCAATATAATGGAATAGAGCTCAACACAATTTTATTAGCAAGATTATTCCCGATAGGGTGAGAAAGTGATGCGTCCAAATTGAAATCTTAGCTTCTAATTTCTCTAGCAGCTCCTGCTAGGAAGTGTTCCGAAGAGCCTTGTCTAGCAGAGGATCTCCTAGGTATTTGTATGGGAGAAAATCTCTTTAGAATCCAATAATTCTGGCTACATTTATTTGAATTAAAACATGGGTGTTAAAGAAAAAAAAAATTATTTAGAAAAAATTGTAATAGTACCCGAGGCTTCTTTGAAAGTGTCCATAATGTCTTTGATTGATTTAACTTCTTTAAAAATAGGAGATCCCATGAGGAGGTTGTCATCCACGAACTGAAGGTGGGATATCGGGTCCAAGTAAACCTGCAACTTTAACCCTTGAAGTTTTTTTTCCTACTAGATCCTTTTTGATTAGTCTACCAAGGCATTACACCAAAATGATATAGTAGGGGGAGAGGGGGTCTCTCTGACTTAGACCTCGTGAAGATTTGAAATTTCTGGAAGGAGAACCATTAACCAGTATTGAGAAGAATCTCAATGAGACGAGGCTCATAATCCACTTGACCCAATAAGATGCAAAGACAAAAGCCTCTAGGATCTTCTGAAGAAACATTCAACTTATTCGATCATAGGATTTAGACATATCTAATTTTATGAGAATCCATTTTTCTGGGGAAATTTTTAATGAGTGCACCGTTTCCTTCACCACGATTATTCCATCCAGGATTTGACACCCTTCCACAAACCCCCCTTCTCTAGGTAAATGATGTGCTGGAGCAAAGGCTTAAGTCTATTGGCTATGAATTTCAAGACTATCTTGCAGATTACATTATAGAGGGAAATCCGTCTGAAATTTTTTATAGTGTTAGCTCCCTTTTCCTTTGGAATTAAGGAAATGAAGGTGGAGTTTAAGGCTAGGAACATGGTTCTAGTAGCTCTGGACTCTTCCACTACCTCCCATATATCTTTTCTTAGGATCTTCCAACAATTGTGGAAAAGGTTTGTAGTGAAGATATTCAAGCCTGGGGATTTTCGTAGGGCAATATATTTCATTGTTATTTCCACTTCCTCTATGGTTGTAGGGAGCATTAGGAAGCTATTCTGTTATGTAGTTATTATACTTGGGATACTTCCCATAACATTTTCGATGGATTCATCTCTATTTCCTTTTGGTTCTGTCAAGAGTTTTTGAAAATGAGCTACCAATTCATTTTCAATGTCTTCATAGGTATCCAATTTTTCTATTGAGGTTTTGACCAGTGAGGTTATTATGTTTTGGCCATTCTCCATTGCAACAGAGAGTTGTGAAATAATTTTGAGTTTTTGTCTCCTTCTTTCAACCAACGAACTCTCAATTTTGTTTCCATAGTACTTCTTCCTGCTTATCTCTTTTGTCCAATTCTATCTTGAGTTTCTCTTCCCTAATATTTATCCCGTCATTTTCCCCTCCTGAAGTAGCTTCTAGTTGAATTGCTTCCGTCTCTGACTCTAGGCACATTTTTTCTTCAAATATGTTTCCAAAAAATTCTTTGTTCCATTTCTTTAACTTAGCCTTTAAGTGATTTAACCTTTTTTGAAATTGGAACATCTTAGTGGCATATAGATTGGGGAGTTCCGGCCACCAGATCTCTATATTTTGAATAAATTCCATATGATCCATCCAAAAATTTTCGAATCGAAAAGGTTTCAGTCTGGGGATCACCTTTGTTCCCATAAGAGGCTGATCAATCAGTGGTCCGACCCAAGGGAGAAATTCCATCGATATCGCTTGTTGTTCCTGGAATAGATCTTCTGAGACCAAGAATCTATCTAGTATGACTGAAATCCTATTCTCTGTTCTTCTCTTGTTTCTCCATTTTAATGGGCCATTGTTTGGTTGAATGTCTATTAGTATAAAGTTCTCAATCTAGTCCTTGAAAGTTTCACTTTTATCATCTAGAATTCTAGTCCCACCTTTCTTCTCCATGGTAGACTTAATAAAGTTGAAGTATCCCCCAATGACCCAATGAAGGCCTTGAAACATTGTTCTGAGGTGGTTTGGGGTTTCTAAGAAATCTCTTTTGAGTTTTGGAGTTAGCGGGCCATAAGCATTTGAAATAAATCCTTGAGATTGGGAGTCAATCTCTTCAAAAATCATCGTTATAATTCTGTGGATCTTAGATACAGTTTCCAAATGCCATTTTAAAGGATCCCATAATATTGCAAGACCTCCTGAAGAACCATCTGACTCAACAACCTCAACCTGATAAATTTTCCAAAATTGCTAAGCTAATTTGGTCATTGTTATCTTATCACACTTGCTTTATTGAATAAGCACCACTTCTTATTTTTATTGGGTAATTATATTCTTCATAATTCTATGTTTGGAGAGGGAATTTAGACCATGTACATTCCATGACATAATCTTCATTAAATCACTTGGGTTGGGAGTGGAAATATTTTTCCAGGAGTCCTAACACTTGTCCTAATTCTACCAAATGGGCCACTTTTTCCTTTATGATTTGTCAGTAGGGTTTCCTACCTCTTTTATTTTCTTCATTGGTAGTTTTATTTATGATATTGAGGGGGATAGTCTTTACCCCCATACTCCTGAAGCTCCTTCTAAAGGACATGAGCCTATTTCATTATTGTACCAATTTTGGATTTCCTGGTTAGATTGTTTACTTGGATTTGAGGGTAATTCCTTGATCTCTTGATCCCCTTGTTCTTCACTTAATGATCCTATATTAGTTTCCCCTTTTCTTTGATCCATTTTCTGGGATCCTTACTCATGGTTTTTTTCTTCGTGTTCTGATACTTGGGGTTCTTGACCTTGCATTTCTATTTATGATTCGATTTTATTTCTGAGGTTTTTCTCTAGATCTAATTTACTGTTTTTTTCTCTTGGGTTTTCTATTTGTTTTTCCTTTTTTGATCGTTTTGGGTCAAATCTACCTCTTTGCTGGTGCTTTCCTCAAGGGATTTATATCTATTCTTGGATTTATCTTCTTCAACCATAGATAGTTTTCCTGGGTGACGAACTACCTTCCTTTTTCCTTGGATCTTGGTGAACCCTTCCAAGTCTATTCCTTCTTGGGATTTGTGATTGTTTGGCTTGACATTTAGATGGAAGTCTCTAAACAAGTGGCCATGAACATGGTATTTTTTGAATGAGATGTGTTCGTAATCTAGAGTCTGAATCCACTCATTGTATTGATATGAAACTGTGATTGCTTCCGAGAGGGCTCCTGCTATGTTAATGTAAACACAAATCCTCATGTATGAAGTGTATCGAGCTATCTTTTTTATCTCATATATTTTGATGAAGGACCCAATGGTGTTACCTATGCCTTCTAGGGTTTCCACATCCCAAAACTCTTTTGGAATCGAATACAATATTATCCATATCGACGCTATCCTGAAATCTTCTTTTTATGGTGAAAATATATCTATCCAATAGTGTAGGTGAAGGCCTGCTGAGTTAAAGAAGTATGGGCCTTCTTCAAAGACTTGGTTTTGATCTGACGGGTTATAAAATATTGTTGTAAAGAACCCTTTATAACCCATCTTAAGATCTACCTGTCCTTTAGATTTCCACCGGGACTTAACCCAACCTGATAGATATTTCTCTGTCATCCATATTCCCATAAATTTACATATTAGAGCATGAAATTTCATGTTTTGAATGCAATTTCCTATGCTCTGATATGTGAATTCATACTCGAGGTTGTCCTTTGTTAGAGCATGACAACCATTTACCTTTATCCTGTCAGTTCCTGGTTTGTTCTGCGCTTTTGTACTATCACGGGTATCCTTTCATACACCACCCATCTCTGTATCCTTAGCTTGCTTTCCAATCTTTCCTAGAACCACGTTTTTTAAAGATATATCTTCCCCTTGCCATCTTTCCCTGAGGGGGGAAGAAGGACCTGATACATCTGTACCTGCCATTCATGCTTACTCCGAGGACTTGAAGTCTGAGCTGAATGCCTCTTCCTGCTTCTCGAATAAAAAAACCCTAACAAAAATTACCTGAAACCCTATCATTCTCCTCCAACCATAATTTTTCTACTTAATTCAACCATTTTTCATTATAATTTAATTGTTGCTTGTATACCTTCTTGACATTTTATTTACTTGCATTATATAATTTTATGTTGACACTTGTTATTTATTTTCCCTTTTAGGTGGTTTTCATAAAAATAAATATGTAAAGACGATATTAAGTATTGGAAGAGATAAATTATCCATCTAATGAGTGAAATGCAAAAGTATCTTCCTCCAATATTTTTTAATGCACAAGAACATTACCTCATACACCTAGTCAAGGAGATTGAAATATATGGACTTGTACAAACATAATAAATGTGGTTGGTGGAGAGGAACTTGAAGGCATTGAAGGCCTTTGTTAGACAAAGATCATGTCCAAATGGCTTAATGGTTGAAGGCTATAAGGTATATTGGTTAATAATGTATTTTAGTGAGTATTTACCCCAAGCGGTGGATGATATTAATGTGCATGTCCTTTGGGATGTCGATTCCACCAACAAATTTGAAGGGGAGGTGTGGAGAAAATTGAAAGGTATTATCTTTACCATAATTAATATCTTCATACATATATTTGTAAGATTTATTGGTACTTAATTCTATTTTTCTTTCTTCATCCAAGTAGTGAAGATTGGGATGTAATGCATTTATACATAGCAAATAATCTTGACTAGATTAGGGTAAGGAGAGAAATATGTAAAGTAGTTTACCATAGTTTATCATGGATTGGGGTGTTAGATTTAATTATAAGAGATTATGTGGATAATGGTACAAATTTGACAACACATGAAATTGATATAGCATCTTATGCAAACTATAGAAAGGTAAGCATTTCCCATTGGGTTTTAGTTTTTAAATTCCATTTTTGTGTTGTTTTATTATCCCTCAAACTATCTCCTACACATATTTATCAATTCATGACAAGGAATTTATAATGTGTTGAGTATGTAGGTGAAAAACCATAAATATATGTGGTGTAATGGTAGAAAATATCACACCAAATAGTTGGACGATAAGAAGAAAACATGTGATAGTGGGATCATTGCAAATTTTCGAGTTACTAATATTTCCCATAGGGGTGACAAACATCCAATCATATCTAATTTGAGATACTATGTGTATCTAGAAGATATATTGGATATACACTTGAAATCCTTCAAAGTGGTTATCTTTAAGGTAAGGTGGTATATATTGTTGCTACAAGGTGATGAATGGATTGTTATTGATCATAATAATGGATTTACCATGATCAATACTACTAGGTATGAGCTTAGTACAAAGCCAAATGTCCTTTCAAGAAATGTAAGTAGGACTTTTATTCACATGTGCTAGGTAGAGGAGGTTGGTCATTTGTTGTTAGATTTTATCCAAGAGGAAGGCTTATAAAGTATGTTCCAAAAGAATATGTTCATGAGTAAGATGAAGAAGATGCAAGAGAGTAGGAAGAAGTGTCAAAACAAGAGTTCCATAGCCCAATCATTAGCCCTCATCCTATGCATAAAGTTGTTGATGATGATTATATCAATGGTGACTTAGTGATAGAAATCCAAAATGTGGTTACAAACAATCCTTTCAATGATTTTGAAGGTTTAGCTACACATTCTAATCATGATGAGACATATATTGAATTATATGAATTTCAATATCAATATGATATTTATATGTAATAAATATTATTTAATAAAGTGAGATGGTTCAAATTGAGTACTCTTATGGTTTGGAATCTCAAAAGTGTCTAATTCCCTTCAAATTTTTCTAAAACAAATAGGGGAATCATAAAAATAATCACCAAACAAGGTGGCATATTGTATATTCCGGGGGTTAACATATAATCATCTTTTAGGAATAAAATTCACACTTTAGGGATAGAGTGAAAAATTGAATCATACTTTGTAAGTAAACACACTTGCAAAAATGAATTAATACTTGCAGAAATGATATAACAATTATTGTTAATAAATTTAGTTAAGTTGCAACACAATCTTAATAAATCATATTTTGAAAGATATGGTTTTGTAGCCACTAAAAATAGGGATCCATAGCAAGCTAAGAACACTTCAGAAAATAAAGTTTTGTAGCCACTAAAAATAGGGATCYGTAGCAGGTTGAAAGCACTCTAGAAAACAAGGTTATGTAGCCACTGAAAATAGGGATCGATATGTCTAGGATTT
Organism: Picea engelmannii; assembly: GCA_009831015.1. Taxonomy (NCBI): domain Eukaryota; kingdom Viridiplantae; phylum Streptophyta; class Pinopsida; order Pinales; family Pinaceae; genus Picea; species Picea engelmannii. The sequence goes on along the minus strand of ML816758.1, from coordinate 33,794 downwards.
ATGTCTCTTTTCTATTGGTTTTTATAATGTTTGTACAAAATGAAAATGCATTGCAACGCTAGGAATAAAAGTCACTCTTTAGAGCTAGATAAAAAAAATTGACTTATACTTTGTAAAAATGTAAACACACTCGCATAAATGAATTACACTTGTAGAAATGAAATAATACTTGCAAACACGAAATAAAAATTACTTTTCATCAAATTATCTAAGTTGTAATAGAATTCTGATTGGCACAATGAATTGAGAACTATAAAATACTTACTTAAACCTTAGAATCATGCATACAACACAAAATGACAACTCTAAATAAAAACAAAATGAAATACCATCACCTAATTACCTGAGTGGGCCTTGCCTCCTCAGAACATAGTATTGGATTAAGCTACAACAATGCTAAATGAAACCAACAACTCACTTTACTCACAAGACATGAATCAAACTGTAGCTTATATTGTTAGAACCGATATTCAATTTTACAAAGACATGTTCTGTCAAAATTTTAGGCATCAAAATGATAAATTATAAATAGAAAGGTAGAAATGTTTAGGAATACAAATATTCTCCTCTCAACATAACTTTTTGCGTGTCTTCATGCAACCCTAGAATCTCCCATATAATCATTGGAATTGGACAAGTATAAGTGGGATGACTAGGATAAGTCTAAATGGTAATACTTCTTATGAAGGTTTTATCTAGATATAAGGAGAGTGGACATACCCCCCATCACACAATAACCAAGTTTGAGATTAAAATATTCTTGAAGGGTTGATTCCATTGTCTAGTCATTAGAAAAGAAAAACTAATATGTTGGTGAAGGAAACCAAACAAGTAGGAAATGGAATTTAAGTCCCACACTTGTGTTCCATTCTTCCTTAAAGAGTTCATGTACATATGCTATCTATTTAGAGCTTTGTTGAATATAATGTAAGACAATCGTTCTCATTTTCTAAGTTTAGGGGATAAAAAATCCCATCTATGTTGATAACCAAGCAGAGCCTCCAATCCTGATAGTGTTGTTTTCCACTCACATTTAGAAAGAGCATCCCTTTGTGTTTGTCATAGGTAAGGAGAAATGTAAGCCTATATAACTAACTTTTGATGTTCCATGACTACCATTAGGGGAATAAGATGTCCACCCCTTACCCACAGGTTGGAACTTTGTTCTACATTCTTCATATAAGACCAATCTTTACTCCACTAAATTTGGTGGACCATGAGTGAGGTAAAATATCTTAATTGTATATCTCCTACAAATGGATTAGGGTTTAATTACCTCGAATTCCCTAGAAGAAATTCATGTTGGTATAGCTCTAATAATAAGTTTTTTTCTTCCTCATAGCAACCATAATAAACATGACATGATTCTTCTTTAGTGAAAATATTACAATATTTTTCTTCAATTAGTTGGCATAGCTGAAATAAAAACCATCATTCCTATAAGAAAATTGCATACACCAGGGAAGAGGCCCTACATTTTAGTGACTCATAAGATAAATGGCACATATTTCCTTTGTATATATTGAACTAATGGATTTCTTCTACTGCTTCTTGTTTTTTTTTCTTGTAAGTCTTCCTAAGTTGCTTCTAGGGTCAGATGTATAATCCAACGTTATTTCTAAAGGTATTCACATTGTTCCTTCTTTAATTCATAGAAATAATCCCAACATGCATGGAGACCAAGAATAATACAAATATGAGTTTTCATGGACATGGTACCTTAGCCAAAGGATTCAATGGTACTTCTCCATTTAGCTACTTTGGCCCAAAATCAAAGAATCATAACGGATTTATTTTTTTAGTTGGTGTGTCTTCTTGTTGAGCCTCTAGAGGAGCTTCTGTAGCACAGGACAAAGTTTCTATTGTCTCTTCTTACATTTCATTCAAAAATATTTTATCAATCTCAGACATGGTTTCCTTAAAAAAATATTCTTGAAGTTTTACGAAAGAGGGAATTACAGGCTCTACTTCCGTTAGTTCTATGGTAGAAGGCACCCCCAACAATTTATGTATCAATATTATCAACAAAAGGATATCTAATAAATTCAACACCATTAGGTCATGTAGAAATATTTTCAAGAACATGATCTACATTGACTTCAATTCCATTAGGTTCTGTGGAAAATGTCTCAAAATGCATTTCTATATCAACACCACCACCTTCATGTGAACTAGAAGGTGGGCAATCCTCTCCCATTGTGCTGCATGTTTTTCACTCTACTTTCATTTTTTCTTCTACATCCTAAAGAAAATCATACATGTTTGGTCAGGCATGTAACATTCTATTTTTTTCTTGTCTGCAACCAATGTTTGACACAACCTGTTGATCATCCATCTCAAATTCTTATTAATTATTAATAATTTATAAGAGAGAGTTTATTTTTAATTAAGGACTCAAATGCATATACTTACCAAAAAATTGGTTGACTCTCCTCTTCCTCCTACCAAATCAAGCTCTCACATCGGTTTATTCCAAAACAATATCCTTCCCTAGTTGTTTAGTAGCTTTCATGGAAAGACATTATGTAGTAGTAGATTTCCTTGGCTCTTCAGTAGCTTTTGTGACAATAGGTTATGTAGAATTACTTCATCTAGTTATTTTTTTAAAATGCTCATGAATCTAAACAACATCACCTGTGCAACATTTTTTCTCATAAAATAGGTTATCTCTTATAGGGAACTTGTCGATCAGATTAATTAACTTTAAATGCTGACCATTAATTCATTAATCCGATAGCGTAATATTAGAGATGCCAACACTATATATGTAGATATTAGAACCTGAATGACTATCTAATATATTAATTAAATGAAAACTATATTCCTAACATTCACTAGCATCAATTAAAGACTATGCAAATTATAAGAATCTTGTTCACTGGGTAGAAAAACGAGGAAGTGCTTTGCTGGGCACATGCAATAGTCTTTCACTCAAGAAAATTCTAAGTGTTCTTGTATGCAATTCTTGGAGAAAATCTTGTTGCTACCTTTAATGAAACTATTTTTTTAATTGAAAAAGAAAACAAAGCATATAAAAGACTACTGAGAAACTAGTCTATTTCACACCTTGACAATTGTAAAAAGAAAAGAGATATATACAAGAGTTTCACAGATGACCATTTCCTAATTATGCTTGTATTTGTCAGGAAATGTAAAATAATGGTTTTTAAAGATCTGGATCCAAGTCATTGACAAAGGTCCAGATTAAGATGAACCTCTTAGAGAGAGTCTAGAATGAAGACACACAAATAATCCATGAAATAAATAAATAAATCCTAAAGGGATTGGAATGGGGATACTGCCAAAATCCACTATTCTAGGCCACTTTTTGGGGATTTTTGAGATTTTCAGAGGAAGAAAAGTGACCCTAGATCACAAAACTGGAAAGTTTTATTTACTAAACATTTTATATACTTGTTGAGAAAGACAAATTTGGTTTATTTAAATGTTTCCATAAGTGCACAGATTGTGAGATATCCAGTTTTGCTAAAAATTTCAAGCCTAGAAAAATGGGTGAAAAAGAACAAAGTTGTGGATTCCAGATTGTTGTAGTTTTTAATTGGTGTATCAGATTGAAAATAAGAGAGTTTTAATGAATTAATTGTCAATATTATTATCTATGCCACATATAAAAGTTTCTCTAGTTCCTGATATGTTTTCTTCTGCAATTGATAGAAGTTGGCACTTCAATAAAATTGCATCACTAGAGAAAATGCACAAAAAGGGTGAAAGTGGTTTTTTCAAGAAGCCATAACTTTCAACTCAGAGATCAAAATGAGGCATGAGTATAGTCATTGGAAAGATGATTGGGGGGAGAATAACATTGAATTTTTATAATTTGGAGAATGATGATATATTTCTTCATGAATTGAGCAGAAAAAGGACCTGTAACATTGTTTGGCAAAATTTCTATAATATGCATAATTCTAACAAAATGGTTGCTTGCACATTTTTCAGAATTAGGGAGTATAACCATATCATTTCAATACAATAATGTGCATTCAATAAATTTAGTAAGGAGAGGGAGCCTTCAGTCATGATAAATAAGCCAAAGATCAAAATAACAGTGTCGGTAATGTAGAGACATAATCAAATGGGCATAGGAGCAGAGGGGAACAAGAAACATTAATAGAGACCGTGAGAAGACTAAAAATAGAAGTATAGAGTTAAAAAGTAGACAATGAGAGGTTGATGAGAGAAAAAAATCAGATAAATGATGAAGTGATGCTAATCCTAAATCAGTTGCATAGGAAAGAAAAGAATGGATCAGACTCAAGGCAGGAGGAAGAAGAAAGATATCATGAAAGAAGAGGTAAATACATAAGAGTTGGTCATTCAAGAAGTGCTATCAGAACTCATAGACATTACTCACCTCCTTACTCAACAAGGAAATTTTATGCATCTAAATATTCCATGAGTAGACCAAAGGTGTCTCTTGTTAGGCACCAAAGAAGAAGACATGAATTGGACAGTTTGCAAGGAGAGCTGAAGAATCTTAAGCCACCATCCTTTGATGGTGAAAGAGAAAGGGAAGGTGATGTTGAAGCATGGCTTCTTGGACTCAGGAGGTATTTTCAATTGCATAACTAGTCATCAAACCTAGAAGCCATAATTTCCACTTACCATTTACATGGAAAAGATACTATAAGGTGGGATAAACTTAAGCAAGTTGAACACATAAATGAGAGAAAGATCACTTGGAAGAAAATCAAGAAATATTTTTAGGAGTATCTTTCAGATAAATTTTATGACAATAAAATGCAAGAGTTCTTTGAACTCAGGATGGGAAGCATGACCATGGTAGAATATGAAAATAATTTCTTGGGACTGCTAAAGTATGTGGGGCTTATAAAAGATGAGAAGTTGAAAATACAGAGGTTTTTTAGTGGACTGCCTTCATTTTATAAAGACAATATTCAGTATGATGAGCCTAGGACTTTGATAGAGACAATTAGGAAGGCTAAGTACCTATATGATCAAGGCAAGGGCAAAGAATCTATGTAGAAATATTGGAATTATAAGAAGAGGGAGAAATATGATCCGAGAAGGAAGGGATTCGAACCTCCTTTCAACAGAAACATCCCTAATAAATTCAGGAAGATCAGTCTACTAAAGATGAATCCAAGAAAGAATATTCCTTGGGGAAAAGAGGAAGACCACCAATCCAATGTTAGGGGTGCAAATAAAATCACCTATACAAGGATTTCCCTCACAGAGTAGATAAAGCGAAGACCATGCACAAAATCCAAGAGTCTACAACAGTGGAGGACATGGGAATAATATATACAACCTTAGAGGATCTACAAGAAGGGTACCAATCCAATATGATCGAAGTGGAAGGTAAGATCACTAATCATCATGTTGCTATTTTAATTGATTCAAGAGAAATCCATTGTTACATTGATCCTAAAATAGTGGATAGATTACATTTGGAGAAAAGTAAAGTAGAGAAGTCAATTTTGGTTCAGATAGCGATTGGAACCAAAAGAAGGATCAATGAGATGGTCAGAGGTTGTCCAATAAATCTGAATGGAGTGAGTACTAATGTTGATATGAATATCATAACATTAGGATCTTATGACATCCTAATTGGAATGGATTGGTTGGACCAACACTATGCTATCCTAGATTGTCATAACAATACATTTACATGTCTTGATGAAGAAGGAAAACATAGCACTATGAAAGGAATTCCAAGAACCATTTCTATAAGGGATATTTCATCCTTAGAGTTGAAGAGATGTTTTAGGAAATGATGTCAATTGTATGCATCTCATGTGGAAGAGCCAAAACATACAAAATGGACAAGCCTTGAATATTTTTCATTATTGCAGGAGTTTGAATATGTATTGCAAGAAAAACTAGGATTGCCACCAAAGAGGGAGATAGATTTCTCTATTGACTTAATACTAGGAGCTTCCCTAGTATCAAAAACACCTTACATAATGAGTACAATTGAATTGAAAGAAGTACAAATGAAGTTGGAAGAATTATTGAAGAAAGGGTACATACGCCCAAGTGTTTCACCTTGGGGAGAACCAAGACTCTTTGTTAAAAAAGGATGGAATATTGAGGTTGTGTATTTATTTTAGACAGCTGAATAAATCCATAGTGAAGAAAAAATATAGTCTACCTAGAATTGATGGCCTCTTTGATCAACTAAGAAGAGAAAATATATTTTCAAAGATAGAATTGAGATCTGGATACCATCAGGTAAGAATCAAGGAAGAAGACATCAATAAGACAACCTTCAGAACCAGGTATGGACATTATGAGTTTGTAGTGGTTCCATTTGGATTGACCAGTGAACCAACTGTCTTTATGTGCTTATTGAATGGAATATTCATAAATCATCTACATAATTTTTTCATTGTGTTATTGGATGACATACCTATTTATTCTAAGTTCAAGGAAGAGCATGAACGTCACTTGAGGTTGATGTTGCAAGTTCTGAGGGAACATCATCTTTATTCCAACTTAGTAAGTGTTTTTTTTTTACCAAGAGCAGATCCATTATTTGGGTCACATTATTTCATAACAAGGTATATCAGTAGATCGAGAAAATATTGAATCCATTAGAGGATTGCTAGGACCCATGAATGTTTCAGAAATCATATCATTTATGTGATTAGTCAGATACTACATGAGGTTTATAGCAAGGTTCTGTAATATTTCTCATCCCATCACTTCTTTGTAAAAGAAGGGAATTAAATTTGAATGGACAACTAAGTGTGAAGATAACTTTATTTTGTTGAAAGAATTGCTTACTAGTGCACCTGTTTTAAAGATTGTTGGCCCAAATGAGAATTTTGTGGTATGTACATATGCATGTAAGGAAGGACTTGGTGGAGTCCTCACTCAAAATGGACATGTCATTGGTTATGAGTCCAAAAAATTTAAAGAACATGAGAGGAATTATGCCACACATGATTGGGATTTTGTTTCCATAGTTCATGCATTAAATATGTGGAGGCATTATCTCATGGGAAAGAGATTTGAATTGAGGACATACCATAGTGGTCTGAAATATATTTTTGAACAACCAACTTTGAATGCTAGACAAACAAGATGGATGGAATTTTTAAGTGAGTATGACTTTGACATCAATCATATGAAGGGAAAATAAAATAAAGTTGTTGATGCACTTAGTAGAAGAGTACAACTCATGCATGCTATAGTTGTTAGTATGCATCGGTCAAATTTAAAGAGAAGAATTTTAGAAGTTGTTGTTACAGATCAAAATTACCTACAGGCAAAAGAAAGTTTACAGTAGGAAAATGTACAACAAAAAATTAAAGAGTATGAAATTAAGGAAGATGGATTACTTATGCATAAGAATATAATTTATGTTCCTAGTTTTGAAGAACTTAGGATTTTGGTATTAAAAGAAATGAACAATGTTCCATAATGATAAACATCTCAGTTACCATAAAACAATTCTAGCTATAAGAAACCAATTCTTTTGGACAAGAATGAAGAAGGATGTTGTTGATTACATTGCAAGATGTATGGAATGTCAAAGAGTGAATGCTGAGAATAGACACCCAACGGGTTTGCTAGAGTCATTGCCACTTCCAGAGAAGAAATGGGAAGTGGTAAAAATTGATTTTATAACTAAATTTCCTAGGACAACAAGGCAACATGATTCCATAATGGTAGCTGTGGATAAATTGACAAATGTTGCTCATTTTGTTCCTGTTAAGATGGATCATACAACAACTAATATTGCAAAAAATTACATAAGGGAAATTGCTAGGTTGCATGGGATACCTAAGGAAATTGTTTCAAACATAGACACAAAGTTTACTTGAAATTTATGGAGATGATTATTTAAACGATTTGGTACAAATCTGAATTTTAGCACAACATACCATCCACAGTCATATGGGCAGACAAAGAGAGTCAACCAAGTACTTGAAGACATGGTGAGAATGTATGTGATGGATAAACCATCTAAGTGGGAAAACTACTTGCATTTGGTTTATTTTTCCTATAATAATGGATATCAAGATTCATTGAAGATGAGCCCATTTGAATCTTTGTATGGTAGAATATGCAATACTCCAGTGAGTTGGGACAACCCAGTAGACAGAGTAGTACTTGGGCCAGAATTTCTCAAGGATATGGAAGACCAAATGGTTAGAATTAAGCAGAATTTAAAGGCATCTCAAGATAAACAGAAAATTTATGCAGATAAGAAAAAGACAACTAGATAATTTAAAGTGGGGGAGCATGTTCTTTTAAAAGTGAAGCCCAAGAAGAGCTCATTAAAGATGGGTAGTAGTACAAAGCTAGAAGCCACGTTTTGTGGTCCATTTGAGATCTTGGAGAGAATAGGGTCAGTTGCATACATGATTGCATTGCTTGCTCCCATGAATGTGCATAATGTATTTCATGTTTCTTTGCTGAAAAAGTATATACATGATCCTAACCATGTTATTGATTGGAATTTGATTCAGGGAGAACTAGAGGGAGACTTTCAGGTCCAATCAATACACATATTGGACATAAATTTCAAAATTCTCTGGAATTGAGTTAAAGAGTTGGTAAAAGTCTAGTGGACCTGCTAAGGTCTTGAAGATTCTACTTGGGATCATAAAGATTCCATGCAGGCAGAGTACTCGCGATTGTTTGAATAAATTATGAAATTTTGATTTATGCTTTGTATATGCATTAAGGACAGTGCAAAAATAAGGGGGAGGGGAATGTAATACCCCGGTTTTGAGTCCCCATATTAAATAATGTATTTTGTTTATTTGATGAAAGACCAGAGTTCCCAAACAATTAAAGAGGCCAACATGCCTAGATAATGTAATGTTTTAATCATTATTAATAATAAAATACATCGCTGGCTATTAGATGGACAATGACAAGAGTTATAGGGGCTATGATTCCATGAGAGAGGGGGCTTAAGGAGATAAGCCTTTTATTATATTTTATTTACCCATAGTTTATTTAATTATGAGAAGTGGTTACATGAGCTTCTTGGAGAAGGCCATGTGGTTCTTGATTTTCAAGTAAATATATAAACCCATCTTTGGGTTGTTTGGGGGTTCATTTCATTGTTCATTGTTCACCCTGTTCATTATTTTCACTCTCCATTCACTCTTTCACTCATTCATTATTGTTCATTCATCATTTATCTTGGTTGGGAAAATAAAAACAAATTGTTGGGAGAGAAGCCAATGTTGGCTGGTTGTAGTGACTGTTGGTGTATTCTAGCCATGAATTAATGCCTGCATTCCTGAGATGCATTGGAAGGTAATAAATTTTATTCACAACTACAAGTCCTAAGAGTCCCAACATGGAGATTCTTAACTAGATGCACCAGAGCACTGGAAGGAGGTGGAAATCATGAGGGACTGCATGACAGAGAAGGGGGTCTATTCTCTTGGGTTATGAAGGATGGAGAGAAGAGATCTGGTGTACTTTGGATTGTTGTGTGTTGAGAAAATTGTGAGATCTTGGGTGCTGACTAGTTTGGGAAGCTGAGTGACACCCTGGAACCATCCTTGTGGATTCATATCCTTGGATAGAGGGTGGCATCGTTGTTGAGACTTGGAACAACAATGTCTATGGTTGGGTGGAACTTACTTGGTCTGCAACCAGTTGGTGAATCATTTTGTTAAAGATACATTCTCTCTGTCATGTGTTTCTATGCTTGTATATTTTATTTCCACTGTGTATTAATTGATATATATGAAATGTGTATTTTTAATGTGCTTGCTTGCTGGTTATTGTTGTGAGTGGCATGTTTAAACATTCTTTTATGTTGTAGTGTAAATCTTGATTATTTCATGTGTTTTTATGGTGTTCTTTTATTCTTCTTTATTAATTAAGTGGTATCATATTTCAAAACCAGTTTTGAAGTGATATGTTTGAGTAGCATGCTCAACCTGTGGGTGGTTGGGTACATTACACCATAAAAGATACCAATCAATAGAAAAGTAACCTTGTAGTTTCTATGACCATTCCCAACTCAATAAAAGGGCCATAAGCCTCAAGGATATCAACCAAAATAATACCAATGATTTTATGCACATGCGAGTTAGAAGCAATTTGAATTCAAGTGTCTTTCAATTCACCCATTACCTTTACTTATGACATATAGAGATGAATTATGTGCATGGTGGACTTAATAAGCTTCACATTCAACTTATAGCATACCAAATGTGGCATGACATTTGAGGATTTCCCTCAATCAATAAATAAATTATGTGCATTTTGATTAAAAAAAATTGAAGGTGAAGAGAAAGGAGGGTTTTGATATTTTGACTTCTTTTCAACAACAACAACATTAAGTACTATTTTTTTCTTATAAGTAGCCAACTCATTCAATGTTTTTAGCAACAATTTTCTTTATTGGTCAATATTGCATAGATCACGTAGACACATGTTTCCCTTAATATTTTTCATATCATCAATGATGTTATACTCCATTTCTAAAATAGATGAAGTGTTGGTGTAATATGTTGAAGGGGTCGTAGTAGCCATTTTCTTAGTTATTGTAGGGGAATATGGGGGATTATAAGATGTATCATTTTTCTTACTTCTAAAAACATATTCTCCTTTTGTTGTTTGTTTGATATGTGTTGGATTACTGAGAGGGGGGGGGGGTTGAATTAGTAATAGAGAAATTGAATATTTTTTAACCATATAATCCAAGTTTTATATCAATGTAGCATTATCATCCAATAACTGCAGAGTAAATAAGCAATGGACAAATGAACAATCATGCCCATACACAATACACTAGTGTTTTATGTGGAAACCCAAAGCGGGAGAAAAGCACAGAATGATTTTTCTTATATGTCTTGAAGAATTACATTCATTGGAAGCACCAACTTCCTTTGTTTTCTAGCTACAATTGGAAGGAGGCTCCAACCCCCTTGTTTCTCAGGCTACAACCTACAAGAATATTCAACTCCCCTATTCTCTATCTACAACCAGAAGGAGGCTACAACCCCCTATGTTCTCCAGCTACAATCAGAAGGTGGCTACAACCACCTATTCTTGCCCCATCCAACCTCCCTGAAGTAGAGTGATGGAACCATTGTCACACTATCGGTGTGAGATATACCGCTGTAAACCTGTACCAATAAACATGAACCATGCATCAACCTGTAATCAACCTGTACCATAAACAAGTGCATCCAACCATGTAACAAGTATGTACCAATCATGTGTCAACTACTCATTAACTATGACTCATCAATATGTATCCACATCATCAACTATACACCTTATGCATGTGCCAACTCATCAACTACTTGTCTCAACCATGTACCTAACATGTACCTCAACCAAAAACCATCATCAATATCATCATCCAAATATGATTTGTAACTCTGTAATAGAACTGGTGTATATGATCACATACCTACAAACCTTCCTTAAATTTAACAACAAGAGACTAGCATTTTCGTCAAACTTTTCTTTAGTCTCACATGACTAATTTTGGATTAGTCAACAAACCTAACTTGAAATAATAATAACTATGTACCTGTAATGAATAAATATCTGAAAATGATACACAATGTTATTCAGTATGTTTTGTGCAATTCCTCCAGGTTTCACTACTTGGAACCTCTCAGAAAATGAGTTATAGAAACAATGGAATACCTTGCTGAATTCTATATTATTCTAGAGAGAGACCTTGTAGAGCGTGCCCCACACAGAATATTTTTTGAATGGATATGAAAATATTACATAGAATAATACAGACTGTACTCTAACCAAAAAATTTGGTCTTATAGAATTTGGATCTATTATGAACACGTTATGACTTTTTTACCCGAAACACATGTTTTAGACTAGTTTTAGGACTAGCCACAAACCCTATTTTCCACGGAGTGTAACTCCAAAAATACAACGACCCACAAGGTGAATTTTTTACCATAGATAATTGGATATGTTTCTTCAATGTCATAGAAATTTCACGGTCTGAATCATTCTAGAAAAAACGTTATTGCGAAAATGGTGATATGAACTGTAAATAACATACCTTAGAAAGTATCATCAAAAGAATTTATCCTCCCTTGAATTCCGACCTTCTTTTCTTAACCTTCCCTCTGATATTTGGCTTATATATCCTTTGGTCACCTTAGTCACCTATAGATATTCAATATGCTCATGTGTGATTTCAAATGAGAGAGTCTTGCCTCTTATTTATACTCTCCATCTTCTAGATCACTTAACCCATTTCTAGGTCACTTAACCTATTTCTAGGTCACTTAACCCATTTATAGGTCACTTAACCTATTTTCCTCATTTTTAGGGTTAACCACTTTCCATAATTAGAACGTTCTGCATTACTTTATCATTTAAATATTCCTCCTTGACTTTGTTACCTCACTTTATCATTTAAATAATCTTCTTTGATTTTGTCACTTCACTTTATTATTTAAAATATCCTTCTTGACTTTGTTACTTTACTTTATCATTTAAATAATAATTTCTTCTTTTCAAGCTCTTTGACTTCTTTGACCTTTTGGGGCTTCAAGCCAACATATGAGGGTCCTCCAACTTCGTAAGGCCATAACTCTCAAACCGTGAGGAGTTATGTGATGTT
>ML816758.1:0-13124 GCA_009831015.1 Picea engelmannii | reverse complement strand
CAACAGATCGTATGATCCCAGGGGTAATACATTAAGGGTTGCTTGGGTGAGGAATTCACCCAACATTAATTGGCAGGCTGGTATGACCTCCACTACCTTTCTTTTAGTGCCAGTGGCTAACTGTACCAACCATGGCTTGGTTTTTTTTTGTGGTTGTAGCTTACACTTATCAACAGCTTTAGGGGCTATATAACTCAAATTTGAACAAGGGACAATCAAAACAGACACCAGATGGTTGCAAATCATACCTTCTATTTCCACCACTGAAGCTTGGTGGTCAGCTTGGTTATTATCCAAGGCTGCATAAATCTGTGGCACACTCCTTGCCACATCATTGACTGTGGTCGCTTCCTGAATGTTATAAACTTTCCGACTATTCTGTTGTCGGTGTGGCCAGTCTCTCAGGAGATGCTCTTCTCCACAACCCTAGCATTTTAGAGGTTCTCTTTTTGGGTCATTAGTCTTCACTGGTATAGGTCCAGAAGTTTTATTTCCGTCTGATGATGGAAAGTTCTGCTGGAGTATACTCCGGGTTGGAAAGTTCATTCTGGGGTTCTTTTTGTAGCTCTTAAATCCTGAGGATTTGATCCCCTTTTTCTGAAATTTCGAACCACTCTTTTGTCTCCAGTCTCCACGAGACTCTGCTCGATGTCCATATTGTTCATGACAATATGTTGCCTTTCGAATAGTGTCTTCTAAGGTATTTGGCTTGTCGAATTCAATTCGGTTCCTGTATTCCTTGGGTAGCCCACTGATGAAGCATTGCGCCTTCGCCTTATCTTCTTTGATGTAGGGTACATATCGCAGTAAGTCGAGGAATTTGTTGACATATTCCTCTATAGTGAGTTGCCCCAGTTTGAGTTCATAAAACGTTTTAGCCTTTTCGTCGAAATATCTTTCCGAAAAATACTTCTTCCGGAAGTACTTTTAAAACTGTTTCCAAGACAGGTCCTCCTCGTGGACCCCTTTCATATTCTTAAGGTCTTCCCACCAGATGGAAGCCTTTTCATTCAGATTGAAAGTGGCCACTCGGGCCTTCAAATTCTCTGAAAAATCATGGACTCTGAAATATTTCTTCAATCCAAGTACCCAGGCCTCGGCTTCCTCTCCCTTATTTATCTCACCGTCGAAGGAGGGAGGTTTGGCTTTTCTGAATTCCTCAAATTTATGACTCTTGGAAGTCTTTTGCTTCTTCTGTTTTCTTCGAGAATAGGAACTAGTCCTACTGCTAGAAGAGCCTTCTAAATAGCTAGCTTCCTTCTCAGTGGGATCGTCTGGCACGGGTCCTTTAACTCTGGGGTGGACCTTTCTCGAGGTGCTCCTCTCAGTATGGCCACTGATACGACCATGTTTCTGCACTTCGGGTTCATGCTTCATTTGTCGTTGTAGGTCGGATAAGCTCTGCAGTAACACTGCATTAATTTAAGTTTGCTTTTCTTGTTCTTTCATCATCTTTTCATTTTCGGCCTTGCAGCTTTGCAACTCAACCATGAGACTCCTCACAGTCTCGGCTAGGTATGGAGGGGTTCCTATTGCTCTTCTTTCATCAGACTCTTCGTCTCTGTTGTGGGAGCCTTCCCCCATCTCTTGGTGAGTCACCATTCTCTGCGTCTGTAAATTCCCGTGACTGATCATCCGCTTAGGTGAAAATACAAATGTTGATTGTTATTCAAGAGTTAGATATATATATTTTTATAATCTACGCGTAATTTATAACTCTTTCACATGCATACACAGTCGGGTTCTCGTTTCCAAGTTTTCAATCCTGGACAAGAGAGTTACGTTAGGGGGTTTCTCTTCGTAGGAATACTTTGAACGGAGCTTATGCACGACTCGTGCATGATCCCAATTAGGCCGAGTGTTGTAACCATGCTCTGATACCACTTTGTCACATACCCACTACCTTTATCATATTTTTCTGGCCTTCTGCCGGACCAGAACCCCTGAATATCCATGGAGTCCCAGCATAAACTGGCTCTTTCTCTCTCCTTCTTCGTTCCTATGTGATCACGGGTCATGATCACGGTTCAATTGGGACGCAGTGCCTATTTGTATTTTTCACCTCGACGATACAGTAATGTTTAATCGTTCGACTCTGCAACTGCCGAACCCCGACAGGGCTAGCGACCGGCCAATGGGGACGAATCCCTACAGGGTCAGCAAGTGACCAATAAGAACAAATCCCAACAGGGGTAGAGAACCGCCAATGAGAACGGGCCCTGTCACACAGTTAAGTGGAATACGGGTGGAAAAAAGGGAAACTCGACATAGCAGTTGACATGACAGGAGGGGGGGGGCACTTCACACACCACACTATTCTGAACCCCCCCCCCCATTAAAAGAAGAATGGAAAGGGGGGTCCGGAATCCACTTGAGCGTCATTGATCCCGGTGAGTTAATCTCGACCGTTCGAGAGTTGTGCGTCCAATTCCGGACCCCCCCCCCCTACCGCTAAAGGCAAAACAGTAAGGGGGCTCTGGAATGGAACCTCAGTCGTAGATCTGGGTGGGTGGACTCTGGTCATCCAGATCTGTTCTCCACTTATCCTAAAGCATATTCACGTCCTGGCTTAAGTTGACATCTCATCTCCACATCTAACGGTTATTACAGACCCTAAGATCCTCTGAAAGAATCTCGTCCATTCATCGGGGTTTATCATCACGAGAATCTGGACTTTCGATCACGGGACCCCCGAATCCTCGATCCCCGGTTTCCCGATGCGGTTAATCTCTTCGACACATGGCCTCCATCAATCGGACGGCTCAGATCTACTATGGGGTTTCCACCATGGGAAATCCTGAACTCTTGTCAACAAGAATCTCGATTCCGCGATTCCCGATTTCCCGATGGGTGACTTTCCTTTCGAGACTTTTCCCGAATGCTCTGATTGCCACCACACGTCCTCCTATGATGGATGGTCCTAATCGCTTCTCACGATTTCATAGTTTCTACGGCAAAGTATTCTGGTATCTTGTCCCTTCGATCTCTGAAATGTCAACGGGCTCCTGATCTTGTCCACGTGTCTTCCTATGATAGACGACTCATA
This sequence comes from Picea engelmannii, assembly GCA_009831015.1. Taxonomy (NCBI): domain Eukaryota; kingdom Viridiplantae; phylum Streptophyta; class Pinopsida; order Pinales; family Pinaceae; genus Picea; species Picea engelmannii. Next base: position 10,078 of record ML816758.1, on the reverse strand, counting down.
TTGATTCAGAGAATTTCACTATGAAAATTTCCGACCTCATGTCATCGTGACTCCATATTTCATGAATGTCGATATCCCAATGTCCACGCCTCTCGTTGAGACTTTTAACCTCTTGTTCACGAGGTCTTAACCCTCATGCATCTCTTAACCGATCCAATGGCTGTCGGGTTTTTCTGGCTAAGATCTAACGGCTCAGATCTGTCCCACCTTGTGCACTCTTCCACTACTTCATGGATGTGGAAAAATCAACGGTCCAGATTTTCTCATGGACCGTGGGGGTCTACGATCCCGACTTCCTCGCTATTCACGAAGATAGAGGAAAAGGGGCAAGGTATGTAATGCCCTCGTTTCTTTCGTCAATCAAATGGTCATGAATGACCATGGGTCTTCCGACAGAATCCCGTCCATCGATCGATACTTATCCCTATGCTGCTACTTCGGGATTTTAAGAGGGTCATTCCTCCTCATACAAGGTTGTTAAGACTTGCACATCCAAGTCCCTTTTCCAGGTTCTTGGTAAACCTTTCCAAGGAGGGAATCTCTGTGAAGAGATCTATTCTGGGGCATCCCTAGAGACAGATAAGGGTGAACAACTTCCTGAGAACGGGCTGGAAGCCTGACTTGGTTCAACTTATGCATAATTAAATTTATTTATCAACATAAGCCATGTGTGGTTTTTCTGTTATAAGAATATACAACTACTAGTACAGATCAAAATACTACTCAGACATTCTTAAAATGGAAACATTCACAGTTCCACAGCTTATGAGCATAATTATCAAAATACATATATTTCAAGGTTCTAGAGGAAAAACACTTATCAGAAATAACACCAAGGTTAAGCAACTACTGAGAGGAGTGCTTGTTTCCACTCCACCGTAGGCTTAGCGACTCCCAGTGGATTTACCACTAGCCACCCCTGAGTTGAGACCACGATGCTGTGAGACTACGTCTCTGTATACCAATGACCAGGAGTGAAGGTTGCAATCATTCCTCTCTGCTATCACTCACTCTACATAATGCCCGAGTTCTCCCCTTGCGTCTGCCCCCAATCGCTTCTACCCCATGCCTTATCCTCTTGCAAGGTTGTGTGTGGTGCGATTACCCTCGCGCTGATCAGGTCTGATGGCTCTACGGATGGGAGGTTCACCTCCCATCCCTAATTAAACCATCTACCTACCAGCCTGCAAGACATTTAATTCAGGGCCAGTGAGCCGCTTTTGGTTCTCCGGGCCAGTGGAGTCCAAATACGGTATTAATTCTCGGTGGAATTTAACGCCACCTTTCTAGGTGCCTTCCACCACCATTGTGGTCTCTTTTTATGCACATCCCCTCTCAGCAGTCCTGCAATATAAATTCATAATGTTATTCACATTTATTGACCTTTTCCACAAGGTCCATTTACATCACATATTCACATTTATGAGTTTTCCACAGTTCTTGGCCAGTCCAGTTATTTTTACAAGCTGGGGGAAACAAGGTGTTACAATCAAGATACTCAAGAACCTGACAGAGGAGATGAATGTGAGTCTCTCATCGGAGGGAAGACCGATCACATTCATGAAATCGAATTCAATATCCAATGGAGTTAACAGATCAAACACTAGTCATTCGATTTGATCGATGGTAGGGGATCATTGTGGAGCCCGAAGGTGAAATTAAAGGACGTGCTAGTTCATGTCCCACAATCAACCAACATCGTTGATTTTGTCAGGGTGGAAGATCAATGACCATTATTAGATAGAGTTGGGAAAACACTTTCCATATTGGACCCCGTAATCATTGTGAATCGTCAATCTGTGAACAAAGATCGATGTTTGGGAATCATTGCGGAGCACGAAGGCGAAATTTACGGGCATGCTAGTTCATGGACCACAATCAACCAACTTCGTTGATCTCGTCAGGTTGAAGAATTAACGACCATAATTAAAAAGAGTTGGGTGAGCACTTTTCATATTGAGGAGATTGAACTCTCTGATATAGAGAGATCTTATTGAGATTTTGTAATCGTTGTGAACCATCGATCTGTGAACGATCGGTGGGAGAATCGGCAAGGAACCCATGCGTTAATGTTGCATAAAAATCATATTGTGATTGGGTTCTATGGTTTAATTTATCACGTCGAAGCTATGTATCAACATAAATTATCACTCAAACACTTATGTGTTGGAATTATTATTGTTATTTGTAAATAGCGTGGTTCAAATCGATCGAGGGCTAAGATCAACGACCCACAATCATTGTGGAGATTGCATATGCACATGGGTTAATGTCGAGACCTGTACCTGTAATTTAAATTCAATATAGCATTGTTTTGAGTTTGGGATCCAATCATAGATCAGACGACATGTATCCATTGCGAAGATCAGAAGGAGAATTAAACCGTGAGCTAGTTAAGGTTCTGCAATCCCTTGCAGTCGTTGGATCTAGGGGAAGACAGATCTTCACCATCGAATTGCAAACAAGGGGTTTAGCTGGGATCATATCACTTGGACACAGGAGTTGAAAGGGTAGTGCCTGAAAATAATAGAGTTGAGGTCACAGCTCTTGGTCACATGGAGAGAAAACGGAGTTCCTTCGCACCAGTCAAGGAAGATAGAGTTTAAAATATGCATTAGACTGTACTTGCGAGGAATAGGTATAAGGGAATAAAGGTGCTCATCGATAGCACATTGCATGGAATTAATTTGAGGAAGTGCATGTTTGCATGAAAGGAAGACAATGAACCTTCCATTGAGGAAGGAGGACCTTCCGAAAATTTTACTTACATTGTATGGATGTCAAAGGGAAGCAAATTTGGGTGACCATGAGTGTGGGCACCTTGGTTACTAATGAAGGAAGAATGCTTGGGTGCATTCAAGAGAAACATTTAGTTTCATATGTGCTGATTTGGAATCGTGATTAGCCTATAGCAGCAAGCATAGTCCTATTGTAAGAGTGAATGAGGAATAAGCCATATGGTGAAGAGGTTGGTTAAACTCCAACACACCCTAGCAAGGTTCTTGTCACCAAGTGTGGAATTTTGAAGATTGATGCAAGGGTTCATTGGGTATGAATGTGGCCATGAATGTTGGCACATTCATTAAAGATAATTGATATCTGAATTACATTTTGAAAAATTTGGTAGGCTGAAATAATGCATAGGTAAGGGATGATGTTTCCTTTTTCTTTGTATCCTTGAATAGATGAAAATGACTTGGACTATTAGTATGCATGATTTTGAAAAGATAATGTGCATGAAAACTAATAATTTGTTTGGTTGAGGAATGTTGAAATTGCAGGAGGAAAAGGGTCTTGGATATGGCAGTGTTGTAAGCCCATAAGGAAGACCAATTGCTTGTTGATCCAAGCTGCAAGGAATGGTATTTCCTTTTTGAGAAAGTGAATTTGATTGTTAGTATGCATAATTCTGAAATTGTTTGTGATCCACTACAAGTATGTGATGAAAATATAATGTGCATGAGAACTAACAATTTGTTTAGTTGAGGAATGAATTGCAAGAAGAAAGAGTCTTGGATATGGCGGTATCGTAAGCCCATAAGGGAGACCAATTTCCTAATGAGCTAAACTTCTACAGGGAGGAAAGTCCCATGCTTGTGAATATGTTCCCTATGTGGAACAAATCTAGAAAAAAAAAATGTGGAATTGGAAATCTGTAGGTGACAGATTTGCAATAAAATTTTGAAATTTGAAATTTATGATGATGTCTCATGAATTTTTGTATACCTGTGATACAGGTGAGAAGAAAATATATGTCCAGAAAGGACATATGAAGGCTATCCAGCTGAAAATCATGAAGGAGGCCATTTTTGAGCCATGAGAACCTTGTGGTAAGCCATAATCGCCTGGAATATGTTTTTTTGAGGTAAAACAAGCCAAAGGGATGCCTCGGCAAAGAAAGTCTGAGGGATGCCTCAAATATAAGGCTCAATAAATAATTTGGGATTCTTCCTATGTGAGAAAACCTTGGCAAGGAAATATGGATCACCCGAGGAACTGTATAACAGAGAAGGGGATGCCTGAGCCTGGGCCTGGAGGGTGAGTGACCGCAAGGAAGAGGAGACTCTGATAGTTCTTGTAAACTATTGACTGGGCTCATGTACACAATGGGTATGTCAAGGAAAATAGTGAGTCTGGATAACAAGACAGCCATGTGGATACAAATCCACAAACTGCACAGATAAGTATTGTGCTAGATTATGAAATTTTCCTAGAAATTGTATGCAACAGTAAAAAATGTTTTCACATGAGACTATGATTAATGTTCTTGTTGTCCAAGAATTATTGAAGGCAGGTGATGGAGATTAAGAGTCTGAAAAAGGACCTCAATGAGGAAGAAGGTCAATACTTATGAAGTGGTTGAAAGAGAAAGGCACAATAGGTGATTCTGAGAAAGAACACCAAGGACGGTGTTCCTTTTAAGGGGGAGGGAATTGTAACACCCATGTTTCCCCCAACTTGTAATTAATCATTAATTATAATTACCATGCTATGGCATGGGAACAATGTAAATGTATTAAGGTTTAAACTGCCAATGAATGACTATGGGGGTGAATCCTTGAAGTACTAACCATGATATCACTAGAGGAAAGAGTGAGGAGATTGTAGAGAGGGTCCATTAGTTCAAATGACCCAAACTCCCTTTACTGAGATAATGACCCTCTCCGGATCCCAAGGAGAGAAATCAGTTAATGAAAAAGGACTGGTGGTTGAGAAATCAACCACCCCCATGAATGGAAGTATGGTATGACTGAAGAATGTCAAACTGAAGTACCGCGGGTTCTGGCATACCAAACTTACCCGAGTTCCCTTCCGATAGAAGGAACATGATAGGTCGAGAACCATCCTGGGAAAAGATATATAGAAAATAGATACAAGGAAAAAGATAGATAGACATAGAGGAGAATGCATGGAGATCTCCATCGAACGATGAAAATAAGGTCACGATATTGATGTTGGGTGAGCATCTGATAAACCTTGCCAAGGCCATGATAGAGAAAGAGATCTTTGAAACTTTGCAGAGAATAGAACCCGAGCAGAAGCTGAAACAGATAAAGAATCCCTGAGAAACTACGAGAGTTCCCTGGTGATATCATGGCTTGGCATGGGGTTGGCCAGAGCGCTAAGATTGAATGCCTCTAAGCCTATGGTTGGGTGGAAAGGAGAACACCCACAGTCATTGAGTTGGCTGCAACCTGTAAAAGATAAGTATTCTCATACTCAGTGTAAATTGAACTATAACTGTGAAATAAGGTTGAATATCCTATGAATGTTTCAGGGATGTGCATGTTTGTTTAATGGTTATAATATGCCCCTTTAATTCTGCTTGATTGTGTATTTGAGAAAGTAAGGAATTTTATGGCTTGTACACATAAATGCTCGAGCTCTGTGATGGTTGAAGTTAAAATAAATGTACTACGAGTTCGTCGACCTTGGGCACAGTTTCACATGTGCATGTCGACGTTCCCATCTATTTTGAGCCTCTTGGAGGAAGGAGTTCGTTAAGATCAGGAGGTATAAAACCCTTAGAATGTATACAAGGGAGGGGGGCATATTTTCGAGACCTTTCATCTGTGTGACCAAGCACTCATGCTCATGCCCTTAGCAAATTCTCGGCCAAGAGTCAAGCATGTAACCACAAGAACCTTTGGGTGTCCCATATGACCAAGGCCTAGGAACCCTGTGCTAAGTTCGAAAGGATATATCTCTTGATGGTCTTGGAGCTTCAAGAGCTCGAAGCCTCAGGGATGTCAAACCTCATAACTATAAAAAATGCTTGATTGTCTGAGTCACGAAAGATTGTGGGTAGTTTATTTGGGGAGTCTATTGGGGCCCCTCTCGACCATCCGATCATTCAAAGGGAAGGGACACGCACAGGTTACTTCGGTGAAGTCTCACTTCAGGAGAATAAGGACGTTGTAGCATCAAAACCCCCGAAGGCAAAAGCTATGAAGTATTGTGGACCATGGATCTAAGGATCCATCGGGATTCCTCTTAATTGTTTGATCATGGGGACGCTTGTTTCACAACGAGGAGCACATGGGAGCCCACATGTTGAGTGGTGATGTCACCCAGGGTTACGTGACCAAATATGGGCATGCCATGTGTCACTTGGATTCATGTGTATCACATACCCTATGAACCCTTTTTAAACATAACACATGTCACCCTAACCCCCTCCTACGTGTCAGTTCCTGATACGTGTCACCTGGCCAAAGTATTTGTTGATGTAGCCGAGACTCCAGGAGTCCGGGACTTCGGGACTCTGGAGGATTTGGGGTTTAGCATCGTAGAGATACCAAAAGGTCTGAAGGCTGGAGATGCGTGGCAAGATCATGGGACTTCATATGTTTGGATCTTTGGGTGATCTCGTGCGTAGATAGAAAAGAGGCGTGAAGAGACAAAGTGTCGAGGTAACGAAGTATATCTCATGCATCCACCAGTAGGAGACGTGTGGAGAGAGATACCACATTCCAAAGAAAGCAGATAGTAGAGTGGAGAAAACTCTTGAAGAATCGGGAGTCGGAACATATCTGAGTCATTCTTTGGTAAGGACAGGTGTTACCAGATCCCGCTCTCCAGAGCAGTAGTACTCTAGAAGAGTTGAAGAGTGGAGGTGAGAGGAATCCTGAAGGATGGAGTCCCGAAGTCATCTCAGTCATCCATGAAGGAGGACAATGGCAGAAGATCTACCACTTCAGAGAAAAGTCACTCTGGAAGAAAGTGGAGTTGGAGGAGCAAGAACTCTTGAAGGCCCGGAGGCCGAAGTCCACCTGAGCCATCGATCGCAGAGGACATGTGTCATAATATCTGACACTCCATAAGGATTTCACTTCATAGGTTTTCGGTTTTGAGTAATTGGGAATCCGTTGAAGCACGGAATCCCGAAGTAAATCAGAATCGTTGATGTTCTGTGGATGCTTGGCGTAATATCGCATAGTCCAGAGACTTCGCACTCTGGAAGACTTGAGGGGAGGTGTTTTGGAACTCGTCGAAGCACCTGAGCTTGAAGTTTCGATGGGCCATTTATCTGGATAGGGATAAGGGAACGTCGATCCCTCTCCCGTCATTTTGGAACTTCGCCAGTTTGGAGTTCGGATGAATTGGCGAGTGGTGAAGTGAAAACGCCCGAAGTACGAAGTTCTGAAGCACCCTTTGAGTAGGTGTTGGGTCACAGCACGAGGTCATATGAAGGAAGGGGCCTAGAATGGAAAACTAGCACCTTCTGTTAAAATCCTCCGAAGGGGCTAGGAAAGAGTCCATGGGTTTGGAAGAACCTGCACTTTGGTGAAGGGGAACCTAGAGAGAGTTAAGGGAAACAAAATTTTGATACCTCACCCCTTAAAAGAGCACCTAGGGGTCGGGGGTGTTACACAAATAAACTCTTAAACTAGATCTAACTTTTTTGCAAGTGTCACAAGATAAAGTCAAACTCAATCACAACTTCTTCATTATGAACTCCAACGAAATAATCTTCAACATTCTGCACTAGTCCTTGTTTAGAACAACCCACTCTTTGAATTTGATAATGATCGATAGTTAGCACATGATAAACTCTATGAAACCACTTTAGATGTAGATGAGGATGAAGTTATTCATGAACACATTCAATATACTCTTTCCAATCCCATTGTCATACCTTGGGAAGAGATGAGAAACAACAAACATAGAAAAAAACTTGGACATGATAAGAAAGTGACCTTTCATATTCCATATTATTCTAGATGAATCTATTTCAACAACATAGGATTGCTTCAAGAAGTTTCAACTGTAGCTATTCTAGTTCAGCATCAGAATGATAAGTGCCAAAATTGTCATCGAGTTGGTCATATGGATGATTTTTTTTTTATCTCCATTCTTTTTGGCATTGCAACAAGCATAATCATTCATCAAAAAGATGCTCTAGAGTAAAAAAATCTACAAGATTAAATATTCACTATGGGTGAATGAATCCTTGGAAATGGTCATCAACAACCAAGCAATTATATTAGTATTACCGCACAATTCTCTCTCAAGTAAAGACACATCTTGCAGTATATAGTCATTCAATCTCCTTACACCTTAAAGGGGAGGATGTACACAAATTAAATTAGAGTTAATGACTCTCAAATGGTACTCTCTTACAAGTTGGGGGGGGTACACTAATGAGTGAAGATAATTTATGGTAAACCAAAACCACCAATGAAGTGAAAATAGTTTTTGGTTAACCAAAACCATAATAAAATGATGGATTGGTTAAGGGAAACCCACATGAAAACCCATGACTTCTCACATTTCAGCTAACAAAGGGGGGGATATTTACAATGATTTTCAAACTCCAAGTTTCAACAACAACAAACAAAAACACCAAATGGGAAACAATATGTAGATGGTATACTTAGACTAACAAAATTTCAAATGGGTGACAACAATAGCAATAAGAAAATTGAAAATATTTCACCACTTGTATAAATTTCCAATTAGGATTTTTTTAGGTTTCTTCCAAATGTCGTATTTTGTGCGACATCCATTGATTGTTTGAGTTTTGATCTTAGCATGATGATTGATTTGGGTAGTCCCAACATGGAACCTTGTTTACTACTCAACCATTATTTGGAAAAGTTATGATTCGGTTGAATCATACAAATTGATGATTGGGATGATAATTGATGTTATTTGCATGTCATTTTTAGAGCAATATTGTGGGAATTTTGTTCACCTGGATGGTCATTAGACCTAGCAGAGGATAGCTAGATCCATATGCATTGCATATTGGCATTTTATTGGGTTGTCAAAAAAATTTAGGGGTGTGTCATACTTGCAGTTGATTCACTCTCATCAAAGTTCATGTCAATGAGAAATCATAAGCATTTTGGTTCACATGTTTACACGGTGGGATTTTCCAGATTCTATGAGTTTTCAATGTCTAGATTTGGTGATTTTTTAGGAAGAGCTTCATTAAGGCTCAACTCAAGAGTTTCATAATGAATGCTTCGAGATGATACCTATTCTTATTTCGTTACTGGTATTATTGTTCATACTTATAGTTTGTGGGGGGTGATATTTAGCCCTTGACTCCTATACAATCATTGTTGGGTATGTGTTATATTTTTTGCACGAGTAGTAGTGTCACATATTTAGGTGGTGATTTGTAGCCCTTGAATCCTATACAATATTGTTGGGTATGTTTTATATTCTTTGCATGAGTGGTAATGTCAAAAAAAAACCTGCCTCGAGAAACGTGTCATATATTTAGGTAGTTTTTTGGCACATGGTTTTTTTTCCGATGGTTTTCTATATCCGATTAAGGAATTAGGGTTGTTGACTAATCCAAGTCATTGAGTTAGGGTTTAGGATTTCGTTGGCTCCTATATGTATATTTTATTGTAAACTATCTATCATAATGAATGAATATAGAATATGTTGGTTTTCCCGGTTTGGGTTTCCAGGGGAAAAATCTCTATGTAATGTTTGTATTTTCCATTGTATCTTTTATGTTATTTTACTGAAAAATTGTTTGCAGTAAATATTGTACAAGGTTAAAATCTACAATCATGAAGTCATACGTCACCTTATTGTATTTCACATTATGTGATATAGTTTTTATCCTAAGTGTGTATTAGATTTTATTTTTCCTCCTCCTTGCCTTATCTCTTGATAGAGTGTCGTTGTGAGACGAAATAAAATTAATGAGGTGGTTTCATTCATGTATTATAAATTAGCATCATCAGAATGAATAATAGAATACAAGATTATGGCTTATGGCCTTTTCTACCAATTTTTTATGTCATGTATTGTGTTCTATTTCTTAACAACTCAAATGAAAATGGAGATTGAGGAAACAATCAAATACTTCAATCAAAGTTTTACCACCATCGTAAAAAAAAATCCAACCAAATATAGGCTAGCACAAGATGTATTGATAGAGTTTTATTCCACTACCTTGCCTTTGTAAATTTCCATGCTTCTCAAAAGAGTAGGTATGAACACATTGGAAATGGTTTCATGGGATGCACTTCCCAATGTCGCGGATGATGAGAAGGAAGTGGTAGAAGAATTTCATATTGTTTATTAAGGTTGGTTGTCATTGATGTCAACC